>JAPVLO010000938.1:0-282242 GCA_027257055.1 Cephalopachus bancanus
CTGCGGAGGCTGGGAGCGGCCCCTGCACTCCAGTCTGGGCGACGAGGAGACCCCAACTCAAAAAAAAAAAAAAAAAAAAAGTTGTAACACACAAAAAGTTAAGCAAATTACAAGATTTATGGTTACATGGGTATTATATATTTATTTATTTATTTATTTATTTATTTTTTATTTTTTGAGTGGGAGTCTCACTCTGTCGCCCAGACTGGAGTGCAGTGGCCGCTCCCGGCCACCACAGCCTCGACCTGCTGGGCTCCGGGATCCTTCTGCCTCAGCCTTTCGAGTAGCCGGAATGACAGGCATGCGCTACCACACCCGGCTGATTTTTTGGCTTATTGTAAAGATGAGGTCTCGCCAAGTTGCCCAGGTGGGTCTCAAACCCACGGGCTCAGGCAATTCACTCATCTCAGCCTCCCAAAGCGTGGGATTACAGGCTGAGCCACCGAGCCCGGCAGGGTATTATATTTTTTAAAATCTATGACTATAAAAGGAATAAGAACTCATTCCTCTCAGCTGAGTGAGCACAGTCTGCAGGGAAGTTAAGGATTCCTTGAAGTGATTTACCCGGAATGGATAGGAGATAAGGGAAAACACTTTCCTTTGCTAATTCTCAGGAATATAGGTATGAGCAGGCCTATTTGAATGCTCATTATACCTTTCTTTTTTTTTTTTTGAGTTGGAGTCTCACTCTGTCGCCCAGACTGGAGTGCAGTGGCCGCTCCCGGCCACCGCAACCTCGGCCTGCTGGGCTCCGGCGATCCTTCCGCCTCCGCCTTCCCAGTACCCGGAAACAGGCATGTGCCACCACCCCCGGCTGTTTTTTTTATTTATTGTAGAGATGAGGTCTCGCTGCCCAGCCGGGTCTCGAACCTGCGGGCTCAGGCAATTCACTCACCTCAGTCTCCCAAAGGCGCGGGATTACAGGCTGAGCCACCAAGCCCGGCATTATACCTTTCTTTAAGGGCTGTGGCAATGTGGATTTTCAGCCTGTTTGTGGGGTGTTAGGGTATCAGAAAAATATAAAGTGTTAAAAATGTATATTACAGGCTGAATTCAGTTGCTTATGTCTGTAATCCCAGCACTTTGGGAGGCTGAAGTAGGAAGATCACTTGAGGCCAGGAGTTTGTGATCAGTCTGGGCAACATGGTGAGACCGTGTCTCTACAAAAAAATATATTTTAAAATAAAACATCAGCCGGGCATGGTAACATGTATTTGTAGTCCCAACTACTTGGGAGGGAGGATTGTTTGAGCCCAGGAGTTGAAGCTGCAGCAAGCCAGGATCATGCCACTGCACTCCAGCCTGGGCAACAGAGTGAGGATCTGTCTCTAAAAAAAATTAAAAATTACAATACAGAGGACTTTTCTGTTAGCGTTGCCTGGATGTAGAATGCTTCATCTTATGAGGCAGTGAGTCTCCTGTCACAGGGAGATTTCAAGCAGGGACCATTTCCCAGGGAGTGTAGTAGAAAAGAAATGCAGCAGAGAAGACTGGAACATGTGACTTGTAGGATCTTTCTGCCTCTGAGCTCCTGTGAATCCCTTAGCTAAAGGCAAGTTCTGCACTGACCCAGCTTCCAGACCTAGATTTTGCTCTGGGGCTCTGGAAAAGGGGAAGGAGCCATTTCAGGGGAAGGGAGGAGAGACAGCAGCATGTAGGCACCAGCAGGGAGAGGACAGGCCAAACTCTGTGACTCTGAGCAAGAATTTCTGTTACTTGCTGGGTGTCCCCCCCACCCATAGCAGGACTGCCCGATGAGGGCAGGGGTGCAGTGTCCAGCTTAATGAACCTCCGACTTCAAAGGCAGGGCTCTGGGATAGGTATCCCTGGGGGCCACCCCTGTCCACCTCCTGGTTGTGTGGTCTTAAGTAGGCTCCTGACTGCACCATCACACTGGCTGACAGAGTGAGGCTGGGCTTTCTGAGTCTATCCCTTGTGGACAGTGACATGAGGGTGATGGCTGTCCCTACCTGCCAGGTGGCTGAGCCTGTGCACCAGTGGTAATGAAGTCACATCTGCCATTGGGTGCTACCTCTCCCTTCCCACTGTCCCCTGGGTAGGCGGTTTCCAGACCCTAGTGCCTGCCAGCTCGTGGGGAGGAGTGTCCTGGCTAGTGGAGCCACCATATGGGCCAAAGCCAAGGGAGGGTAAGCGTGGGGCTGGCAGAGCCTGGGTCTGGTGAGTCACAGCCATAAAGGTGAAGGTGAGTCACAGCCATAAAGCTGGGGGTGTGTCACGGTGACGGGACACCCTCTTCCGGCCTGGAGGGTGCTATGTCAAGTGAGCCCAGAGTCTTTGAGGAAGAATGAAAATGAGGAGGACAAATGGAAACTTTTCACTGACAGATATCCCGACATCCTTTAGGGGGGACCATCTTTGGAGCATCAGCCCCCAACCCACACCTGGCCCAATCCTGTCACTTGGCCTGGTGCAGTTGAACCTTTAGGCATCTCCTTGCCTAGCATCATGCCCCCAGCACTCCTCACCGACCCGCCTCGGGGCCACAGCTCATGCTGCCTCTGTACTTGGCATGTGCTTCCCCTCTCCCATCCTGCCTGCTGAAATCCTGCTCATCCCTAAGATGCAACTAAAACGCATTTCCAGGCTACGCATGGGGGCTCATGTGCTTTGAGAGGCTGAGGTGTGAGGATTGCTTGAGGCCAGGAGTTCAATACCAACCTGGGCAACATAGCAAGACCCTGGTTTTTTTTTGTTGTTTTTTTTTTGAGTTGGAGTCTCACTCTGTCACCCAGGCTGGAGGGCAGTGGCATGCTCCCGGCCACCGCAGCCTCGACCTGCTAGGTTCAGGTGATCCTCCCACCTCAGCCTTCCAAGTAGCTGGAACTACAGGTGCATGCCACCACACCCGGATAATTTTTTGATTTAAAAATTAGATGAGGTCTCGCCAAGTTGCCCGGGCTGGTATCAGATCCATGGGCTCAGGCAATCCTCTCACCTCGGTCTCCTAAAGTGCTGGGATTATAGATGTGAACCACCGCGCCTGGCCCGCACTGAGCATTTAGTCAGCAAGCTGTTCCCAAGACCCCGGCTGAGTGGTCCTGGTGGCCCTGGTGGTCCTGGTGGGCCTGGTGGGCCTGGAGGCCTGGGTCAGGCCTAGCATGGGGGAGGAACTTTGAAAGGCCCGCTCTGAGGTGGCTGAATTCAGGCCCTGACTCACTCTCACCTTCTTGAGCAAGGTTTTTCACATCTCTGGGCCTCACTTTGGTTCTCTTTGGTAAATCAGGAGGCTGATTCCTCCTTTGCAGTCCTTAGAAGGATTAAATCCACTGTGGGATGTGAAGTGCCCAGTCCTGAGGGAAAGCCATAAATGGTGGCTCATTTTGGGCACCTTCCCCATGAGGTGTGGTCCCTGCCCTCAGGTCCCTTGTCATCTGGTCGGGAAGGGGAGGCCAGGTACTTTTAAAAAGACACAAAGTTATCTAACTGCAGTTTGACAGAGAGCAGGAGAGTTACACAGACAACCTTGCTTCTCAGGAAGCCATGCTGCACTTCCAGGGAGGGAGAGGGTGAGCTGAGGTTGTCCAAGAAGAGTCTCCCTGGGAGGATCTCCAAGGAGTGCCCCATCTGCCTGGGTAGGCAGGTTGGCAGGTGGGGGGAGCTCCAGGGGCCAAAGCATGGAGGTGGGAGAGACTATGGGGGCTTGATGGGTGAGGGTCCCACTGGTCAGGCCTGTCAATGCACTGACATCCAGCCTGGCTCCAGGGCCAGTGCTCAGGGGAGCGCAGCAGGCATGGCTTTGGTGACATAGGAAAGCCATTATGACCTTTATCTCTTTGAGCCTCACTTAACCCAAGTGCAAGGTGAGGTTGTTGTGAGAAAACACAAGTTGCTATGTATAAAGCACTGAGCATGTGGCTGGCCACCATGGAAGGGGATCAGCTGGGTGGCTGTGTCCCAGGCCTGGTCCCAGCCTGAGTGCCCGCTCTCTGGGCACACAGCAGGATGCCGTGACCTGTAATTAACCCGGGCGGGCCTGGCAGGCTGGCCGGCTCTCCCCAGTGCCCACATGATACTCCCATCAGCCTTAATGAGTGCACGTGCTGCAATCTGAAACCTGAGCCATGGGCGGGAACCAGTTGCACAGAGAGTAGAATTGTCACAACAGGAAGGGAGCATTCAGAGCCCGGTGGAGGGCCAGTGGGAAGGGGGGGCTGGGCCTGCTGTCCAGCACCCCAGGCCACCCGGGGCTGCTGGGCCCCAGATTTCTGGAGGACAGCAGCCAGGAGTCTGCCTAGAGCTCAGGCTCTTCTGGCCCTGCACTCAGGAACCTGCCTGTGCTCTCGGCCTTCAATATCACTGCCCCAGTACCTTTCTCTCCAATATGTTCTTCCAAGCGCTGCTTATCTTCCAGGAGCCACTCAAATTCCTCCTCTTAGGGCCCACTGTGCATGGCTTGGGGCCCCAGTCATGACTTCCCCCTGGCCCCCCATCCAGCACGAGTGGCTTGAAGATGGGGAGGGTGTAGCTTTTATTCATTGCCTAGCATGGTAACTGGCATTATGTGCCTGCTGTGTGAAATGGGTTAAGTGCCTGCTGCGTTAAATGTGCCTGCTGACTAATGACTGGGAGATGGCAGGCCACTCACCTGACTTCCCTGGGCCTCAGTCTTCTTCCCCTAGAGGAAGGGTAGGACTCCCCGGGTCATCCCTCGGGGTCCTCTGGCTTGGATGTTCTGTGGCTCAGCACAGCTGCCTCCCACCTGTCCTCTCACTACCGAATACTGCACTTCGAGGTAAAATTGGCACCCCAGGCCTGTTGACCTTCTACCTTCATCATAGTCCACTCTCCATCATTTATGCCCTGGGAGAGGAAAGGGAATGTTCCTTCCTTACACTCTTTTTTTTTTTTTTTTTTGAGTTGGAGTCTCACTCTGTCACCCAGACTGGAGTGCAGTGGCTGCTCCTGGCCACCGCAGCCTCGACCTGCTGGGCTCCAGCGATCCTTCCGCCTCAGCCTTCCGAGAAGCTGGAACTATGGGCATGCGCTACCATGCCCGGCTGATTTTTTGACTTATTGTGGAGATGAGGTCTTGCTGCCCAGGCGGGTCCCGAACCCGCGGGCTCAGGAAATCCACTCACCTCAGCCTCCCAAAGGCGCGGGATTACAGGCTGAGCCACAGAGCCCGGCTTTTAATTTATTGTAGAGATGAAGTCTCGCCAAGTTGCCTAGGCGGGTCATGAACCCACAGGCTCAGGCTATCCACTCATCTCAGCCTCCCAAAGCGTGGGATTACAGGTTGAGCCACTGAGCCCGGCCTTCCTTGCACTCTTATGGGCATCTGTCACATAGTGTGCACAGTTCTAAGTCAGATGATTCAGAACCATCCATAACCTACACTGCCTTCTTGAACCTGCCATCTGCTGCCCAGGCCCAGAGAAAAGAGGCCACGGATGACCCTGGGCAGCCTCTCAGCAGAGATGTCACTTGAACTTGATGTGGAGTCGGCCCACCCTTGACACCAGTGGGACTGCCTGGATGGGAGTGTGGGTTCTGATGGGTGTCAGACCTGGTTGGAGACTCTGGTTGGGACTAGGAGATGAAGCGGAGCAGGAATGGAATCTGGGAGGAGCGGAGGGCCGTAGGAGTGGGAATGTGGGCATCAGGGCAGGGCACCAGAGGATGGGAGACAGGCCGCATTCCTCTGGGGGTGATAACACCAACAGGCTGGGTGCTAGCCAGAGCTGAAAGTCCAGCTCCCCTGAAACACGTCCACTCTTGGGAGACAGAAACCCTTGTCTGCTCCCCTTGGGCAGGTTGTGTGGGTGAGGGAGGAGCTGGGCCTGCCAGGCACCTCGGCTGCTTTCTCACCCCCTTTCACAGACCAGGAGGCAGCTCTACGGGCAGAGGCATGGTGGCACGGGCCAATGACCAGCATCAGTTGAGTGAGTACTGACCGTATCACAACAAGCACGTACCATCTAAGACCATACTGAATTCCTCAACAGAGCCCTGTGAAGCTGGTATGGGCCACTGTTCCCCTGTCCAGATGAGGGCATTGAAGCTGAAAAGTAAGTGACTAGACTTGCCCAAGCACAGTTGTGAAGACCATCGACCAACTATGCAAATCCCCAAGTTAGCACTCCTCTTTGTGCCTCATCTGGGGATCCAACAAGTCAAGCAGAGACGTGAACGAAGATCCTGCCTTTCAGTAGGACCTTTGGTAACAGATGGTCTGGAGGTCAAAAGCAGCCCTTGAGGTCACCGCATGGCCTTCAACCATGGTTTCAAACTTCTTTATGTTTTAAATTGTGGGACTATTTCAAGGAAATCTCACATATAATCAATAGCAGTGTTTTATTTTATTTTATTTTTTTAGTTGGAGCCTCTCTCTGTCACCCAGACTGGAGTGCAGTGGCTGCTCCCGGCCACCGCAGCCTTGACCTGCTGGGCTCCGGCGATCCTTCCACCTCAGCCTTCCAAGTAGCTGGAACTACAGGCGTGCGCTACTATGTCTGGCTAATTTTTTGGTTTATTGTAGAGATGAGGTCTCACCAAGTTGCCCAGGCGGGTCTCAAACCTGCGGGCTCAGGCAATCCACTCACCTCAGCCTCCCAAAGGTGCGGGATTATAGGCTGAGCCACCTAGCCTGGCATGCAGTGTTTTATTTTTATTGGTACACATTTATTTTATAATGCATGTCTTGTATACAAGTTATTTTATAAGTTCAAGTTTATAATATTTATTTATTTATTTATTTTTGAGTTGGAGTCTCACTCTGTCACCCAGACTGGAGTGCAGTGGCCGCTCCCAGCCACCGCAGCCTCGACCTGCTGGGCTCCGGCGATCCTTCCGCCTCAGCCTTCCAAGTAGCTGGAACTACAGGCGCGTGCTACCATGCCCGGCTAATTTTTGATTTATTATAGAGATGAGGTCTCACTAAGTTGCCCAGGCGAGTCTTGAACCCGCAGACTCAGGTAATCCACTCACCTCGGCCTCCCAAAGCGCTGGGATTACAGGTTGAGCCACTGAGCCTGGCCGTATAATATTTATTTATTTATGAGCTGCAGGAGTCTCCCTCTTTTCCCAGGCTGGAGGGCAGTGTCATGATCATGACTCATCACAGCCTCAAACTCCTGGGTTCAGGCATCCTTCCACCTCAACCTCCTGATTAGCTGGGACTACAGGTACATGCCACTGCACTTGGCTATTATTTTGTAGAGACGAGGTCTCACTATGCTGGGTAGGATGGTCTCAAACACCTGAACTCGAGCAATCCTCCTGCCTCGACCTCCCAAAATGCTGGGATTATAAGGTATGAGCCACCATGTCTGGCCTATAATATTTATTTGTTATAAAGTTAACCAGGAAGAGCAATGTCACTTTTTTGGTGAATGTACATTTTGAGATTGCTGCAGTTAAAAAAATTAGCCTCAGTATTTAATTTTATTTCATATCAAGAAATCTGGATTTACAGAAGTATTTGCATATAACACTTTAGAAAAATCTTGCTTTACAATTGCAAGATGCCCTTCAATAGTTCCGATCCTGGAGCTCACACAGGGTAAGATGATACTCTGGATTCAGAGTGGAATCACTGTTGGCTTCCAGGTCTTTCTCATCTTCCTGCATAGCAGGGACTCAAGGAGGGAGTATCTGAGGGAGTTTTTATCCTTATCACATGGTAGAAAATACTTTAAAATGTATCATTTAAAATCTAAGCAGTGTTAGGTTTTCAAAACTTTAAAATAGTCACTTTGAAAGTGTTGACACTGGCTCACTTTGATACAAACGGTAACACTGAAACTGTGAACCCTCCAAATAAGCTTTTCCACATAGTACAAGTTAGACAGACGTATCCATCAGGAATGGTGCTCTCAAGCAGTGAGGCGTAAGAACCAATTGAAGAACTTGTGAAAAAGGAGTGATCCCAATTCAGGGTGTTGAATCTGGGAAGCCCTGTCCATATGACGTACCATACCCACCTTTGGCTGGGAGCAGGCTCCAGCTGAGGACGGCACATGTGCGTGGAGCATTATACTTGTTGGTACCATTTTACAAGAACAGATGTGCACAGGTCAGAATGGAACAAAGCAAAACAAAGCAAAAAGACTGGGTGATTGCCTCCTAATCAGTGACATATTGACAAGGAATTCAACTCTTTACCTGCCCTGGCAGGGAGTTGCTTCATTCTAATGCATATGTTCCTCTAGCTGCTTTAGTGTCTCCAAAATATTAACAGTTGGTGTGGAGCACAAGTTCTTGGGTCTGTTTATTTTTCTTTCTTATTTATTTATTTTTTGAGTTGAATTCTCACTCTGTTGCCCAGACTGGAGTGCAGTGGCCACTCCCGGCCACCGCAGCCTCGACCTGCTGGTCTCCGGCGATCCTTCTGCCTCAGCCTTCTGAGTAGCCGGAATTACAGGCGCGCGCTACCACGCCCGGCTAATTTTTTGATTTTATTATGGAGATGAGGTCTCGCCTGCCCAGGCGGGTCTCGAACCCACGGGCTCAGGCAATCCACTCACCTCAGCCTCCCAAAGGCGCGGGATTACAGGCTGAGCCATCGAGCCCAGTTTATTTTTCTTTCTTTTAATCACAATTTTTTATTAAAGTCCATGTATCCTGAAGCACTTTTACAAAAGCAGAGGTCCTTGAACACACTCAACCAGCTGTGCCAGACCCCGTCCTAAGAGTATCACAGGTATGAACTCACTAATCTTTACAGTTTCCCTAAACTGGAAAGCTATGCCCACTTTACAGTTGAGAAAACTTAGAGCCGGAGTAGTGAAGGAACTTGCCAGGGTTGCACAGCCTCTTGCTACTCAGTTGCTGTCCCCACCCGATTTCAACTTGCTTTTCCTTGGGCCTGCAATGCTTGGGCCAAGTGGAGCCCTCCTCTCTCCCTGAAGAGCAGGTTTTTTTGCCTCTGAATCTTTGCTCTCTGTCATCGTCCATCCATCGTGGCTCAGTGAAATCCCGCTGTCTTTGATCCCACTGTCCCACCTTCTATTCTAGACTCTCTGTCCTTGCTGGATCTTCCCAGGAACACAAGCAGGACCTGGGTGCACTCCCTGAGCCACTTTTCCTGCCCGACACATCCTAAATATTGGAATTCATTATTGAGAGAATGTCTAAAACAGGTTTTGATTTTTTTTTCTTGAAATAAGCACATCTATCACTGGACAAGAAAGACTGTTTTCTATAAAACAACTATATTTGGATGTTTTTATCTTTGGAGAATGTTTTGTTTTGCATGAAAGTATATTTTAATCCAGACTGTCTGTTTATCCAGGCTCCTTAGTGGGAAATGATTAAGAAAAGACTGACCTGGTCAGCCTCAGTCCCAGATACTCTGTGGCCATGGGCAATTTTGTGAGAAGGAAGGAAAAGAAGAGCAGATGACAAAGCGTGACCACATGCTTGCCGTTCAGACGCTGAGCATTCAGTGTGCCCGGAACTGCTCTCCACGCTTTGACTCTCACCACAATTCTGCCACTCTGTCTTTATCTCCATGTCATGGAGGGGACACAGGGGAGCAGAGGGCTATGGAGACTTGCCCCAGGCCCCTCAGCCGGAAAGGGGGCAGGACTGGGTTTCAGGCCTGGTTGACTGACTGAAGGAGTCTGGATGCAATATTGTGAAGTGTTCATAGAGAACAGAGTTGGGGTGTTCACAGCTGGCAAAGGGGAGCTCTCTTTGGAAAAATACCCTGTTAAGCTGCCAGGACAGAAGGTGCCAATACCCAGAGTTCAGACAGTGATGTCAAACTGCTGGGCATGAGACACTGAGAGGAATTTTGTGTTTGCCTTGAGACGGGAGAGAGAAAGGGACAGGGGAGAGCGAAGGGAGCCAGAGGCATGTGAGGCGGCCAGGGTGTTGCATGGACCATGTGACCAGGTAGTGACCCCTGGGGCCAGGAGGCCGAAAGGGCTCGTGAGGTATCTTGTCTTCTTGTTGTTGGGCAGTGCCAGGCTTGATCCTTCCCTGTGACTTCTCGTCTCTTCTAGACTCTCCAGTGCTTGGTGTGAGGGGATTTGTGTGAGTGTGCAACTACTGGAGAAGGGGATGAGGGTGAGGCCAGGGAGTGTGTGGTGCAGGGAAGGTGGGAGACCGGATGACAGGCACTTATTCAGAAATCTTGGGAGAGGCTCTGACTGTTCACAGGGCATGGGATTGTGGTGCAAGCTGAGCTTCCTCAGCATGAAGACGCTGGCAGCCCACCGCTGATGACTAAGTTCTGGGCATATGGTCCACAGGGTCTTGGATGGCAGAGTGGTCCCTGTCGGCTCAGCCCTGGAGAATAGGTAGGGACTTCTTGGCAGTGGCTTGTCCTGGCACTGCATGCTGGTCTTTTCTTTCTTCCCTAATTATTATCATAAGCATAATATAACAGAGCAAATGATCTGTTCACTATATACATATATTTTTTTCTTTCTTTTTTTTTTTTTTTTTTTTTGAGTTGGAGTCTCACTCGGTCGCCCAGACTGGAGTGCAGTGGCTGCTCCCGGTCACCGCGGCCTTGCCTGCTGGGCTCCGGCGATCCTTCCACCTCAGCCTTCCGAGTAGCCAGAATTACAGGCATGCACTACCACGTCCGGCTGATTTTTTGATTTATTGTAGAGATGAGGTCTCGCCAAGTTGCCCAGGTGGGTCTCGAACCCACGGGCTCAGGCAATCCACTCACCTCAGCCTCCCAAAGGTGCGGGATTACAGGCTGAGCCACCGAGCCTGGCTTTTTTTTTTTTTGACACAGGGTTTCCTTCTGTCACCCAGTGCAGTGGCATGATTTTGGTTGACCACAACCTCGAACTCCTGGGCTCAAGTGATCTTCTTGCTTCAGACTCCTCAGGGGCTGGAACTGCAGGTACTCACCACCACACCTGGCATGGATGTATAAATATAAAATATATATTTTTTTCTTCTTAGAGATGAGGTCTCATTTTGTTACCCAGGCTGGTCTCAAGCTCCTAGCCTCAAGTGATCTTCCCATTTCCCTTCCCAAACTGCTGGGATTACAGGCATAAACCACCATGCCTGGCCTAACCACTATACTAACCACTGTGTTTCTTTCTTTCTTTCTTTTTTTTTTTTTTTTTGAGTTGGAGTCTCACTCTGTTGCCCAGGCTGGAGTGCAGTGGCCACTCCCGGCCATCGCAGCCTCGACCTGCTGGGCTCCAGCGATCCTTCTGCCTCAGCCTTCCAAGTAGCTGGAACTACAGGCGTGTGCTACCATGCCCAGCTAATTTTTTTGATTTATTGTAGAGAGGAGGTCTCGCCAAATTGCCCAGGTGGGTCTCGAACCCACGGGCTCAGGCAATCCACTCACCTCAGCCTCCCAAAGTGCGGGATTACAGGTTGAGCCACTGAGCCTGGCTACTACTGTATTTCTTCATGGATTCTCTTCCACTCACTGTCCATATGCAGTAGCAATTCTAGAGCTCCTACCATTTTGTATCCATTCTGTTTCATTTTATTATTATTACTATTTTGAGTCACAGTCTCACTCTATCACCCACAATCATGGCTCACCACAGACTTGACCTCAGCCTCCTGAATAGTTGGGACTACAGGTACACACCACCACACCTGGCTAAATTTTTGATTTTTTTTTTTGTAGAGATGAGGTCTTGTTATGGTGCCCAGGCTTTCAAACTCCTGGCTCAAGAAGTCCTCTCTGACTTAGCCCACGGGTTCGAGACCCACCTGGGCAACTTGGCAAGACCTCATCTCTATAATAAATAAAAAAATTAGCCAGGCGTGGTAGCATGCACCTGTAGGCCCAGCTACTTAGAAGGCTGAGGTGGTAGGATCGCCGGAGCCCAGCAAGTCAAGGCTGTGGTGGCCGGGAGCGGCCACTGCACTCCGGTCTGGGCAGCAGAGTGAGACTCCAACTCAAAAAAAAAAAGAAGTCCTCTCACCTTGGCCTCTCAAAGTGTTGAGATTACAGGTGTGAACCACTGTGCCTGGTCATTATTATTAATTATTATTATTACTATTATTTTGAGTTGGAGTCTCACTCTGTCACCCAGACTGGAGTGCAGTGGCTGCTCCCGGTCACCGCAGCCTCGTCCTGCTGGGCTCTGGCGATCTTTCCGCCTCAGCCTTCCAAGTAGCTGGAACTACAGGCACGAGCTACCACGCCTGGCTAATTTTTGATTTATTGTAGAGATGAGGTCTCGCCAAGTTGCCCAGGCGGGTCTCGAACCCATGGGTTCAAGCAATCCACTCACCTCCGCCTCCCAAAGGCACGGGATTACAGGCTGAGCCACCGAGCCCGGCTATTATTAATTTTTTTTATTTTTTTGAGTTGGAGTCTCACTCTGTCACCCAGACTGGAGTGCAGTGACTGCTCCCGGCCACCGCAGCCTCGACCTGCCGTGCTCCGGCGATCCTTCCACCTCAGCCTTCCAAGTAGCTGGAACTACAGGCGCTCGCTACCATGCCCAGCTAGTTTTTGATTTATTGTAGAGATGAGGTTTCACCAAGTCGCCCAGGCAGGTCTCGAACCCGCAGGCTCAGGCAATCCACTCACCTCAGCCTCCCAAAGTCCTGGGATTACAGGCTGAGCCACCGAGCCCGGCTTATTATTAATTTTTTAAAAAGAAGTTTCACTATGTTGCCCAGGCTGGCTTTGAACTCCTAGGCTCAAGCCATCCTCCTGCCTCAGCTTCCTGAGTAGCTGGGACTATCGGAACATGCCACCGTGCCTGGCTGCATCTGGCTTTTAACATTTTAGTTAAGCATTTTTCCATAGCACTACACAATCCTCATTGTTATTCTCAAGGCAGTGAAGTAGAACCAGCACCGGCCCAGGGTTGGGCTGACTTGGGTTTCTTCCTTTTTTTTTTAATTTGAAGTCTTGCTCTGTCACCCAGACTGGAGTGCAGTGGCCGCTCCTGGCCACCGCAGCCTCGACCTGCTGGGCTCCGGCAATCCTTCCGCCTCAGCCTTCCAAGTAGTTGGAACTACAGGCGCGCGCTACCACACCTGGCTAATTTTTTTAATTTATTGTAGAGATGAGGTCTCACCAAGTTGCCCAGGCGGGTCTCGAACCCGCGGGCTCAGGCTATTCACTCACCTCAGCCTCCCAAAGCACAGGATTACAGGTTGAGCCACCAAGCCCGGCTGACCTGGGTTTCTAGTCCTGGCTCCATATCACTCCTCAGCAAGTTACCTAGCTGATCTCTTACCTGGGCATATTCTTACCATCCTCTCCATCCAGATCACATGAAACAGTGTTTGGAAAGCTCATAGGATCATGCTCAGTAAATGTCAGTGATTTTTACTTATTATTATTTCCCGCTGTAGAATGGGGCTAATACCCATTCAAGCAAGGTTATTGTGAGCATTAGAATATGTGTGTGTTGCCTGGTACCCTGCCATCCATATACGCTCTCTGGCAGCTATATAGCCACCTCCCTCCCCAGTCTGCCATGTAGTGGTGTGGTGGCTCATGCCTGCAATCCTAGAGCTTTGGGAGGCTGAGGTAGGAAGATGGCTTGAACCCAGGAGTTCAAAACCAGCCTGGACAATATAGTGAGATCCTGTCTCTATTTTATTTTTTTGAGTCAGGGTTTCACTGTCACCCAGTCTGGAGTGCAGTGGCACGATCGCAGCTCACTGCAGCCTCGACCTCCTAGACTCAGGTGAGCCTCGCACCTCAGCCTCCCAAGTAGCTGGGGCTGCAAGTGCATGCCACCATGCCCAGTTAATTTTTATTTTTATTTTGTAGAGATGAAGTCTCCCTAAGTTTGCCCAGGCTGGTCTCAAATTCCTGGGCTCAAGCAGTCCTCCCGCCTCGGCCTCCCACAATTCTGCGATTACAGGCATGAACCACTGCGCCAGCCCTTTGTCTCTATTTTAAAACAAACAAGCAGGCTCAAGCGGACTATACTCTTATGGTGCAGGAGGAACCCCTGATGATATCAGCCTCTCTGAGTCCCCTAGGAAAGGAAACTTTCTGAAAACGGAAAGACTACCTTCCCTGAACTCCCTGTCAGATGCGGTGCTGCCCTGCCGCGCCTTCTATCCGGGGAGCCGACAAAGTCTCAAAACTCCGGCCCACGTAAGCTAGTTCCGCGGACCACAACCTTAGAGATACTCCCGGAATGTAAGACCCGCCAGCCCCCTCAGCTCATTAAATAGGCACTCCTCCTTTGATTGACAGGGGATCTCACCAATGTGCGCCCGGGGGAGTTTCCTAGCTCGCGCTAGGGGGCGTACCACCTCCTCGCTCTGGTGGCCCAATCTGAGGCGCCGAAGGGACTGTGGGGCGGGGCTCGGCGCCCTGCAGCCAATGGGGCGAGCACAACGGGCGCGGCGAAGGCGGTGCAGTCGCGGCTGGCGGCAGAAGCGGCCGCGGCGGTTCTGGGCAGGGCTGGGCAACGCGGCCGGAGCGAGAGCGGGAGCCGGGCCGAAGCCGAGCCGGGGCTGGAGACGCCGTCGCGGCCGGAGCGAGGCGTGCGGCGGGTCCGGAGGCGAGCGGCGGCCGAGGTGAGGGGCGCCGGGACGGTTGGGCGCCACGGGCGGGACGCGGGGACGCTGATCGGCGGCGGGGCCCGCGCCCTGTCAGGGCCGCCGCGCCGGGCCCTCTCGAGCTCCGCTCCCCGAGGGGAGCCTGTCGGGTCTGCGCGCGGAGCTTCCTATCTCCTTGGGAGGGGGCGTGTATTCAGGGGTTCAGGGGGCGCCGAGAGAAGACATCTTGTGTGTGGGGGAAGAGCAAAGGGTGAGCGGGACCGCTTGGGGAAGGGGTGGGAGCGGATCAGTTTTCCGGGGTGGGGGCCTGCTGGAGAGAAGTACGGGAGCGGGGGCCGTCGGGGGGTCGGAGGCTGCTAATGGTAGCTGGCAACTTTAGGAGGGACGAGGGAGGAGCAGAAAGCTGGAAAACCGAAGGGTGCAGAGCTTCACGCGCAGGCGAGGGGTGTCGGGGAGCAGTGCTGGGGAGGGGAGTGGCTGGGACGCGCCAGTTAGAGGGCAGGGCTTGGTCCAGGGGTGGCGTGGAGGGCGACGCCTGAGCTGGCGGACCACATACGGATGCGCTTATTTGGGGCGCTTTGATGAGCGCCCTCCATTTCCTTCCTTCCCACCCTCCCTGTCCTGGACGTGTGTGTGTGTGGGGGGGAGAGCAAAGCCCTTCCTCGAGCAGGTCCTAGGGCTGGGGGCCAGGCACGAGAGGCTGCGGGCGTTTGCCCTTTTGACCCTCTCAGTTTCCCCAGACTCATTGAATCTGAAATGTGACCTCCCTCCTTCCTCCTTTGGGACTTCCAAGCCTAGCCAGTCATCTTGAGAGGTTCACGATGCTGGATTTTATTGATTCACTGGGCTTCGGCTCCATCAGAGATTGATTTTCTTTTCAGAAGGAGTTGGTTGGGACCAAAGCTGTGCTGTCTCCTGGGCGCCCCCACATTTTGAGGTAGACACACCCTGGGGAATGCCACTGTCCAGCTGGATGACTGAGGGAAGGTGACCTTTGGGTGGGGTGT
This sequence comes from Cephalopachus bancanus, assembly GCA_027257055.1. Lineage (NCBI taxonomy): Eukaryota > Metazoa > Chordata > Mammalia > Primates > Tarsiidae > Cephalopachus > Cephalopachus bancanus. Next base: position 15,444 of record JAPVLO010000938.1, read on the forward strand.
GTCAGCCATTCCTGGGTCTTATCTTCTCTTCTCTACTCCAACTGTCCCTTGTTTTTGTGGTTAAAGCGGGTAGGCTGCTCAGAGTCTCCACGGCTACTCATTATGCTGTTTACCAAACACTCCCTGCTGTCCTGATGAAAATCTGGAGAACAGCTCAAAGAATTTAAACCTGAGCTGCAGATGGTTAGCTCACACCTTCCTCTCTCCTCTTTGGTGCCTCCCTCTGCAGTTATTTCAGTGAGTTGAAGTTCTGTTTTAACCCTCTTAGGATTGTCAGGTTGGAGCCCAGGGCACGGTGACGAACCAGGTGGGCAGTGTTGAATTCTAGCCCTCCTGTTCTTGCCCAGAACTTTCTTATTCCACTTGATTCGAAAGCATGGCTACATGCAACCTCCTCATAGAAACGTTGAATGTGTGCCAGCACAACTTGGATTTCTCTTGATTCACTGGGAAAACTTTGATCTGTGTGTATTTAAATTTAATTCTAGAGTTTGGCAATCTCCTTGGTGAGGTTATGCTAGTTAAGATATGAGGCCACTACATCAAAATCTTTTCTGTGGTGTGTTTTTCTTTTGACAATAGTCTTGAAGTTTTAAAGAATCTGGCCATTAGACTGATGATATTTATTACTTGGGAAAGTAACATAACACAGAGGAGTAGATGAGTGATTAGGATTGCACTCTTTATTCACTTTTTTGGAGAAGAATAACAACTCATTTGCATGGGAATGGTATCCTTAGCTCATGCTGTTTTGGGAATTGGAACTTTATTACTTTTAGTCTCAAACGTATATGAGGTCATAATATTTAAATAATCTAAAAGTATGCATATGTAAAAAACAATATCTGGGTTTCCAGTACAGCGTGCTGCCGGGACATAAGATTGGCTTTTTCCTGGTCATGGGTACCCAGTCCACATCTCTGATGGACAGGCGTTGCTTGTGGGAGCAGAGGGACATTTGTTCTTAGCCTTAGTCTTCTCTATTCCTTGAAAGCGCATGTTGACTAATGGCATGGTGCCCAGGTTTCCTGCCTCTGAAGGGGTCATCAGTTGGTGATTCCACGATGATGTGGAACATCAAAAAGATTGCAAGGTTTCTTTAATAATTGTATTAAAGATATGTCTGCAATCCCAGCACTTTGGGAGGCTGAGGTGGGAGAATTGTTTAAACCCAAGAGTTCATGATTAGCCTAGGCAGCATAGCAAGTAAACATCCCCTTGTGTTTAGAAATTGCAGTAGCATTTATTTACCAGGTGCTCTCTAGTCACCTTCACCTGAATCTCCCAGCTGACTTGAGCCTGCCTTATCTGCCATCAGATTGTAATGGTGACTTTGTGGAGGCCACCCCGTAGATTGTGTGGGTGATGACCACATTCATGTGAGCGATAGTGCCGACTCAGTTTTTTTCCAATTAGATCTTAGCTGCATGCCTGAGGGCAGCATGGCAATGCCTTAGTTACTAAGTTAGTTTGTATTCCACAGGTAGAGTCCTTTCTTTAGGGTCACTGCAGTGATCCTTCACATACCTGAAAGCATTGTCTTACCATGTCTGAAACTTGACTCCTGATAGGTCCCAATGGTGGTCCTTAGGATAGCTGTATAGGAATTTCTTCAAATATTTAGTGTTCAGATGACTATGCTCTGTCTGCTGATGGGAAAGTCTTCAAAGAATTCCCAAAATATTCTGAACAATGCAACATTTTTTGGCATCTGTGTACTTCTAATGGCAACTACTTGAGGGACAGTGGCCACTTGAGAGTACAAGTTTTAATATTTTGAGTAAAAACACATAAAACCAAAAAACCACTTACTTTCTTAAATATCTATTAACGTGTTTATTTCCATGATTGCATGTTCATCTGATTGCTTAATAAAATAAAGCATCAAGTAGTCTAATATTCTTGTTTTTTAGAATAAGGTCGGTTTTCTTTTTTTTTTTGAGTCAGAGTCTCACTCTGTTACCCAGGCTAGAGGGCAGTGGCACACTCTACGGCCACTGCAGCCTTGACCTGCTGGGCTCCAGCGATTCTTCCCCCTCAGCCTTCCAAGTAGCCAGAACTACAGGCGCGCGCTACCACGTCCGCCTAATTTTTGATGTATTGTAGAGACGAGGTCTTGCCAGGTTGCCCAGGTGGGTCTTGAACCTGCAGGCTCAGGCAATCCACTCACCTCAGCCTCCCAGTGTTTTAGGATTACAGGCTGAGCCACCGAGCCTGGCCTGTAGAGACAAGTCTCACCCTGTTGCCCAGTCTAGTCTCCAACCCATGGGCTCAGGCAATCCTCTCTCCTCAGTCTCCCAAAGTGCTGGGATTACAGGTGTGAGCCACTGCGCCTGGCTCTTTTTTGTTTTCAGTCTTAAAAAATCATTTGCATGTTTCTTGACTCCAGGCAGTGAACTAGACAGAAATGAGAATATAATAAATTGGCCAGGCTCAGTGGCTCAGCCTGTAATCCCAGGACTTTGGGAGACTGGGGTGAGTGGGTTGTCTGAGCCCACGGGTTCGAGACCAGCCCGGACAGCTTGGCAAGCCCCTCGTCTCTATAGTAAATAAAAAATTAGCCAGGCGTGGTAGCACGCATCTGTAGTTCTGGCTGTTTGGAAGGCTGAGGCAGAAGACTCGCCAGAGCCCAGCAGATCGATACTGGGGTGGCCGTAAGTGTGCCACTGCACTCCAGCCTGGGCGATGGAGTGAGACTCCAACTAAAAAAAAGAAAAAAAAAAATTGGTGTCTCAATCATCAAAGACCTCAGCAAGAAGTCTTAAAAAGGGTAATTAAGGATAGAAAAGGCCAGGTGCATTGGCTCATGTCTGCAATCCCAGCACTTTGGGAGGCTGAGGTGGGAGAATTGTTTAAACCCAAGAGTTCATGATTAGCCTAGGCAGTATTGCAAGACTTTGTCTCTATGAAAAATCAAAAAAACACCCAGGCATGGTGGTACACGCCAATAGTCCCAGCAATTCAGGAGGAAAAGGTGGAAGGATTGCCTGAGCCACGGAGGTTGAGGCTGTAGTGAGTTTGTGTAGTGATTGTGCCACTACATTTCAACCTGGGCAAACAGAGACCCTGACGCAAAAAAAAAAAAAAAGAATAGAAAAGAAACTTTGCTATAACTTAACAAACTGCATGTACAGTGGCCCATATGACATATCCTGTGGCTGTGTAAAATTTATGTGTTTTTTTTTTTTTTTTATATGGGATGGTTGAATGGGAGGAACATGGGTGGAGACCAGGAGTCTTGGGCTCTTGTTCTGCCTTTCCCTGACTAATCCTAAGGCCTGGACAGTCAACACACATCTTAGGGTCTAGTCTTCATATTTGCAAAGTGAGTGCTTAGTTGTTTTCAACCTTTTGAGAATCTAATAACAACTGTGACCCCTTCCCAGAAAGCACACATGTGGACAGCTTCACAGGCCTGCACTCAGATTAAGAATTGGATCATTCCATCTTTAAGCTCCCTCTCACCTCTGATTTTCTGTAATCCTATTTGCCTGGCCATCTTTGAGCTAATAATAATGCTGACTTGTATTTATAGAAGACACATGCCAAAGCACTTTAACCTCTCATTCTTTTGCCCTCAAAACATTTCTGAGTGGTATGAGAGGCAATAGGTGTTCCTTTTTGTGATGAAGAAAGGGTTACCAGGCTTGGCCACCATATTGATAGGCTCACACAGCCAGAGGGCTGTCCTGGGACCAGAACTGGGCCTCTGGGTGCCAGCTTGGGGCTTTTCCATTAGGTTTTTCTTCCTTGGTGATTGTCATTACAAGTTATGTTTGGCAGTTTAAGTATCCCAGTATATGTCACTTGCAGAGGAAACTATTTGTTCATCTGCTTCAAGGACTTTTTTCTGTCTAAATTTGGATTATTAAACACCTTTCTGTCTGACTGAGAAGGTTACTTGTTTTTGTTATTTTTTCTTGCCACGTTTTTCATAGGGACGAATTTGTAGTACTTGAGTGTTTGAGCAGACTTATTTAATGTTTATCGATTTAAGAGTAAATTGAAATGATTACTTCTTAGTTGCTTAGCACTTGAGAAAGTTGTGAAATAAATATTAAGTGAAAATGCCAAATGTCTGACTTGTCCCATCCAAATATGTCCTCACGGATGAGATGCTCCCCGCAGCCAGGGAGGCCCCTCCCTGGGCCCAGAGCCACTGGGATGGGTTTGAAAGTTGGGTGTGGATTGTGCCAGTGACCAGGACTATCCAACAGTGGCTTCTTGTGGCCTTCTGGCCAGGTTCCTAACATTTTGTGAACAGTTCTTTCAGTTGTTAACGTAGTACAGGGTCTCAGTTACATAAAGAGCTCATGTAAGTAAAAGAACTTTGAAGCCTGGCAGATGCTAATTCTGATGAAAATAGTCATATTAAAAATATTTTGAATGCTCAGATATGCGAATTGATAGCACTACATACAGTAAATGTAACTCAAATGTGGTGTGTGTGTGTGCGTGTAGAAATCTACTTGTTCTGGCCACACTTGCCTCTGAGTGTCGTCCTCCTTTCCAATCTGTGAAAGGTGAATAATAAACTTTACTTTTTTCTATTTTCTTAAAAAAATAAATCTATCTGTTCTGTTATGTTACGTGTGATATAAACGTCGACAGAGTAGCAAAATTGTCAGCAGTGAGCTGGGGACTCCATTAAGCTGTCATTTGGAAATATCTGTTTTTTTCTTTTTGTGTCCCTCCCTGGGCTGAGAGTGTTTGGAGGATATCCCAGCTGCTCATGTGAAGGGAGTATCCATGGGTGAAGGGCAGTGGGCAAGGTGAGTTGGAGGGTGCTGTGCTGTGTGTGTGGTGCCCTTGGCTCTGTTCGCAGCTCTGGGTCCCAAGATTAAGGTGCTCACTTGCTCTGTAGAGGCAGCTCAGTGCAGGCAGTGAGAAGCAATTCTATTTCATTGGGACAGGACCAGAGAGGAATGTTTGCAAAGTAGAGGGGGACAGAGGAGGATGGGTTGACTGCTGTTTGAACTCTGTAGAGAACTGATCTTCAGGGAGGTGACTTTGGAGGGGTTGCCAGAGCCACAGGTGCTATCTTGGTGGAGCTGATGGGAAGGAGCATTCTGGACAGAGCTGCAGAGTCCTGAAGAGGTAAGAGTGGCATGATGTGAGAGGGGCTGCTATGGGTGTTGATTTCAGGTTGTGACCTGCCTTGTGCTCTAAGCTAGGGGATTTGAACCTTCTCTTAGAGGATGGAGTTCAATGGGAGCCATTTCCAGGTATAAACATAGCAGGATGAAGATCTTTGGCAATGTAAGATATCAGTTGAGAAGCCAGGGATACAGATGGGAGAGGAGTGATTTAGGTGGCTCACTTTCGCAAAGGTCACCTAGGGCTCCAGAGGCTCAAGGATTGCCATCTTTGTTCCAGCTCTAATGAGACGGGTTTCTGAAGTGGGAATGGCCTTGGTCTTGACTCGGTCTCTTAGCCTGCATTTCCGTTTTTAGCTGGTAATTCAGCAGCTGGCTGGGTTCTACTTCTCTTTCCATATGGTTTATGCTTCCAGATCTATGAGGCTTGTGTGTAAGTTTCACTGTCAGTTCCTGCAGAAGAAAGGTAATTTTGCAGTAGGGTATTGGGGGTTAGACACATGGTTTTGTAGTCAACAGTCGTGGGTTTGGGTTCCAACTCCGCCATTAGGTGACTGTGTGGCCTTGGCCAAATGCTTCAAGTTTCCAAAACTAGAGTCTTAGCTTAGGCTGCTATAACAAAGGACCATAGGCTGGGGAGCTTGTAAACAACAGAAAATTTATTATTTATTTATTTAGAGACATGGTCTCTTTGTGTTGCCCATGACCAGGCTGGTTTCAAGCTCCTGGGCTCAAGCAATCTTCCTCCTTTGGCTTTCCAAAATGTTGAGATTATAGATATGAGCCACAACACCCAGCAATTAGACATTTATTTCTTACAGTTCTGGAGGCTGAAGTCTGAGATCAGAGTTCCAGCATAGTTGAGTTCTGATGAGGTCACTTTTTCAGGTTGTAGACTACTGGCTTCTCCTTGTAGCCTCACTTGTATAAAGAAGGCAGGAGAGTTCTCTGAGGTGCCCTTTATTAGGGCACTAGTTGAATTTGTAAGGGCTCCACCCTTATGACCTAATTAGCTCCCAAAGGCCTCACCTCCTAATACCATCAAATTGAAGGGTAGAATTTCAGTATATGAATTTTTTTTTTTTTTGAGTTGGCGTCTTATTCTGTCACCCAGGCTGGAGTACATTGGCACGCTCACGGCCACTGCAGCCTTGACCTACTGGGCTCAGGTGATCTTTCTGCCTCAGACTTCTAAGTAGCTGGAGCCACAGGCATGTGCCACCATACCCAGCTATTTACTTATTTATTTATTGTAGAGACGAGATCGAGATTTTGCCATGTTGCTCAGGCTGGTCTTGAATTCCTGAGCTCAGGCAATTCTCTTGCCTCTGCCTCCAAAGTGCTGGGATTATGGGCATGAGCCACCAGGCCCAAGCTTCAATATATGAATTTTGAGGGAAATACACTGAGTCCCTTGTACCAGGACACTGACAGCCCATCTTGGTAGGATTTTGGTAGGGCAGCATGAGGTAATGGACCTTAAGGACTTAGTACTTGTGCCTGGTCTGTGTTGCTTACTCAGTAATGTTGGTATTGCTCGAAGTGCAGTGTACATGTAAGTGAATTTGCTAATTAAGTAAACTATACCTTTAGAGTACCCAAATTGATTTTATTTTATCCAATTCTACTGAAAATACTCCCAAAATGTGTTATTGTTTTCCTCCAGCCAAAGTAGTATATTTAATGTGTTTGGACCTTTTCTTGGTGACTCATGGTCACAGGGATATGGTCATCGGTCAATGCTGTGGGTGAGGCCTCAGGCCCTGCACAGATACCCTTGTATCCTGGCACTTACAGGGTCTGTCTTCTCTCTTCTTACCACCTCTGAGCTTCTGTTGGCTTCTGGTCCCTTTTTGTTGGGACGAGGGCTTGAGTATGCTCTTATCCTCTTTGGATTTTCAGGATAGTTCTGCTATGCACCCTTCTGGGTAAATAATTCTGTATCTGAATTTAACATGATGGTTTATAGAAAGCCTGACCCTGAGTTGAAGGGATATTGCTGTGACTACATCTAGTGACTCAGGGTTGAAAGGGAGCATGTGTGATGATCTCATCCATAGGTGATGAGAAGTAGAAGAACTTACAAAGCAAATGTTAGAGCTGTGTGAACACTGATCACATGTGTGAAGTTGTGTGAAAATAATGTGTAGGCCAGGAAGAGTGGTTTATGGCTGTAATTCCCGCACTTTGGGAGGCCAAGGCAGGAGGATTGCTTGAGTTCAGGAGTTTGAGACCCCTAAAATTAGCTGGGTGTGGTGGTGCACACCTGTAGTCCCAGCTACTTGGTGAGGGGGGGATTGAGTGATGGGGGAATGGGGAGACTGAGCCAGGAGTATTGCCTAAGACCAGGAGGGTGCGGTACTTCAGACTGGGTGACCAAGTGGGATCCCTTTGACTCTTAGAATTAATATTTAAATAATACTTTGACTTTATAATTAAAACATGTATATGTGAAAACAACTTGGGTCTGGGTGCGGTGGCTCACATCTGTACTCCCAGAACTTTGGGAGGCTGAGGCAAGAGGATTGACTAAGCCCAGGAGTTTGAGACCCGCCTGGGCAACATGGTGAGACTTTGTCTCTACAATACATCAAAAAATTGGAGCCGGGCTCGGTGGCTCAGCCTGTAATCCTGCGCCTTTGGGAGGCTGAGGTGAGTGAATTGCCTGAGCCCGCGGGTTCGAGACCCGCCTGGGCAGCGAGACCTCATCTCTACAATAAATCAAAAAATCAGCTGGGCGTGGTGGTGCATGCCTGTAATTCCGGCTACTCGGAAGATGCCTGTAATTCCGGCTACTAGGAAGGATCGCCGGAGCCCAGCAGGCCGAGGCTGCGGTGACCGGGAGCGGCCACTGCACTCCAGTCTGGGTGACAGAGTGAGACTCCAACTCAAAAAAAAAAAAAAAAAAAAAAATTGGTGACACGCGTCTGTAGTCCCAGCTACTCAGGAGGCTAAGGTGGAAGGATTGCTTGAGCCAGGCAGTCAAGGCTGCGGTGAGCTGTGATTGCCACTGTACTCTAACCTGGGCGACAGAGTGAGAGTCTCAGAAAAAAAAAACAGAAAAAAAAAACAACTTGATTGTATGGCCAATTGTTGCTTACCAAGAAGTTTTCCATTTTGTTTTCAGAATAATTGTGTTAGTTTGCTCTCCTCTTTATCTTTCAGAAGAGAAAGAGGGAGAACTGGAGGAGTCAGTGGTTTTGCCTGAGGCCACCAGCCAGGACCCCACACGGGCCTCTGAGCCCAAGCCCAGAGCTCCCAGGGAGGCTAGTGATGAGGCCTCTGCCTGAACCTGCAGGGTGGTCTTTAACGTATAGAATCAACTGTGGCTAGTATTTTGAAGCTTCCTATTGAATTAAATGACATTTTATTATTATAAATTGATGCCCAAACTGTAGTTTGTGAACATTTTGAGATTTTAAACTATGTGTTCCATTATACTAAATTATGTTGTTGCCAACTGAATGTGCCAAGATTGTGGATTGTGGTCTTCAGAGGAACCACAGAGCAGGCTCTGCTCCCCGTGCAGATTCCAAGGCCGCTATTATGTGGGTTTGAAGCTGACTGATTGGCTGGAGCTGACCTGCCTGCTTGCTGTTTAGCTTGGACATGATGATGTTTTAATTAAGAAGTTGTGACCTCTGCACCCGCAAATGTGTCCTCAAATGGGCCTGGTCACACACCACTAAGGAGGGCATGCATGGGTGGGGGCAGAGTCAGTGATGAGGGGACTCACCATCTAGGATAGGCTCCTGTGTTCTGGGTTTTCTGAGGATCATACAAAAAGCTTTACATTTGTGCTCATTTAATTCTTGCAACAAGATAATGTGCACTTTACGTGTGAGTAAACCAAAACTCAGAGAGATTAGGTGACCTTCAGAGGGTCACCATCAGAGCTGACCTCTGCCTGCCTCTGAAGCCCACTTTAATTTCACTTCATCTTGCAGCTGTGAATAAGTCAGTTCTGAGTCACTCCCCCTCAGATGGGAACATCTGAAAAAGTTAACCTTCCTTCCCCACCTCTGAGAAACATAGACAGGGGCAGATTATGTCATCTTTTGTTTTGTTTAAGATAGGATCTATGCCTGCAACTAATTTCGTTAAAATAATCTGAAAGTTTGCAATAGGCAAGGAGATGAGGGCAGAAGAGAGTTGCTAATGCATGGTCAAAGCAGTGGGCGACTCGCTTGTGTACCCACCCACTGATGCTTCTGCTTGTGATGGAAGGAGGATTCCGGAGCCCTGGTTTAGGAATGCCATTGCCTCACCTTTGGCAGCTTCGTTGTAAAACAGGTCATATACTGTTAAAGAGCAGGTGGGGGCATGGGGGAGGAATTGTATTTCCCTAGAGCACCACAATTCATAAAATTGTGAAAGGACTTCACATTTTGTTGACATTGTGATAATAAACGAAGAGCATTTGCTCAGGTATGTTAAAGCAGATTTGCTTATGCTTGTGATAATCATTACTTATGTGCCAAATGACTTTTTATTTATTTTTTTTACTTTCTTGTCTTTAAGGTCTTTTACAAATGGAGGGTACAACATAGAAAATAGAGTTTTCTGAATAAACAACTCTCCCTGTGGCTTACCTTCCGCATATATAGGGGTTTTTATGTGTTTTGGATCGAGTAACCCTTGGGCTGCTTACTTTGTACCAAGCTGCAGAAGAGACAGGAGAGATAGGTTGCCTCTGTCCATCCTCACAGCAATGATTTGAAGTTATTAGTTTGAACATGAGGAAGCTAAAGGTAGTGAGATCGGTGCTTAGTCCTTGGTCATCTAGGTTTACTGTAAATAGGGGAGAGGATTTGAAGTCTCCACTGACCTCATTGTTTTCTTTTCAGTAATCAACATTGTTACAATTGTATTCCTCAGATTCACTTAAATATTCTCCCAAATATTTTCCATGTTATTAAAAAGATTATTATTATTTTTTTGAGTTGGAGTCTCTCTCCGTCGCCCAGACTGGAGTGCAGTGGCATGCTCCCGGCCACCGCAGCCTCGACCTGCTGGGCTCTGGCAATCCTTCCGCCTCAGCCTTCCAAGTAGCTGGAACTACAGGCGTGTGCTCCCATGCCCGGCTAATTTTTTTTATTTGTTGTAGAGATGAGGTCTCGCCAAGTTGCCCGGGCGGGTCTCGAACCCGTGAGCTCAGGCAATCCACTCACCTTGGCCTCCCAAAGTGCTGGGATTACAGGCTAAGCCACTGAGCCCAGCCTAAAAAGATTATTAATGAGGGGAGGGAGGGGTATACCTCATCAACAAGGGAACTTGCATATCAGCATTTGTATATCTAACTCTGAATTGTACCCCACATCTTTATAATTAAAAAAAAAAAGATTATAAATGGTTGTATTATCCTATTGATGTAATGAGATTAAAATATTCCCTAGTGCTGGACATTTTAGGTTATTTCCATGTTTTTATTAATGTAGATGAGTTTGCAGTTTATTTCATATTCCTTTTTTCATCTGTGTAATTAGTTTTTATTCCCAGGAATAGAAATCTTGGATTAAAGGATATAAACATCTTAAGAGTGCTTTGAAAACCTATTCTGCTGCTTGTAAGTTTATTTTTTTGATATTTTTGGGTGAAAAAAATGGAATTCTTTCTCTTTAAGGTGTCTTGGCCTTTACAACTTTCACATATCTGTAAGATAAGAAACTTCTGTGAGGGTTTCTTTTTTTTTTTTTGAGTTGGAGTCTCAGTCGCCCAGACTGGAGTGCAGTGGCCACTCCCGGCCACCGCAGTCTCGACCTGCTGGGCTCCGACGATCCTTCCGCCTCAGCCTTCCAAGTAACTGGAACTACAGGCACGCGCTACCACACCCGGTTAATTTTTTTGATTTATTGTAGAGATGAGGTCTCGCCAAGTTGCCCAGGCAGGTCTCGAACCCACATGCTCAGGCAATTCACTCACCTTGGCCTCCCAAAGCGCGGGATTACAGGCTGAGCCACCGAGCCTGGCCGAGGGTTTCTTAAATGAGTCACATTTCCTTCCTAAGTTTCTGGATATCATTTTACTTGAATTGGATGCGTTAATGAGCAAGAAACAATCTTTTAGAAAATTCCTACTACTTTATTAAATGCCTGACATAATGCTCTACATTCCCAAGGTTGTAAATGTTTGTGGTCACATTCCTTCATCAACTCAGTCATCACAATGCTCTGACCCACAGTGTCTCCCAGAACTTGGTCTAATTTTCTTTTCCTTACAGTATCCATGTTGGGAAAGAGTCTGTGAGCTTGTTTCTGCCAGTATCATTCACAAATCAGGACAGCCTGGGGGTCATGCAGTCTTCAGTCTGTAGCTTCTGGATACTGCCTTGTGGATATTCCTTTTTCTGTTCGTTGCTAGAGACAAAAATCTCAAAGGGAACTCTGGGTTTACAGCGCTGGTGCTTACTCTCCTTGTTTGCTTGTGCGTTTTTTGAAGTCCACTGTGACCTTCCACTGTGTTTCCTACCCATCGGCAGGCTGACTTTCCCACCTTCCACTGGCCCTAGATATTCATTCAGACTGAGTGGAGTCCTGTTTTCCTGGTGGCTTATTTTCCAGAGAGGACAAGGTGTTTAGGGACAAATAGGGGCTCCAGGTAGGGTGCAGTGACCTGGCCAGTGACCTCATTCCTTCCTTTGGATTCCTGCTGTGCCTCCACCATGTCCACCCTCCTTCCCCCTGCCCCTAGGGGCTGCTTCCCTTTTATTTCTCTGGCCTTACTGTGGGCAAAAGCTTGTTTTGCTTGGTTCCTTTTTATCTCAGCTAAGAAAAGCTGAAGTCCCAGTGGTCCATGCCTGTAGTCCCAACATTTTGAGAGACCGAGGCGGGAGGATTGCTTGAGCCCAGGAGTTCAAGTCCAGCCTGGGTATCATAGTAAGACCTCATCTCTACAAAAAAAAAAAAATAGCTGGTCATGGTGGCACGGGCCTGTAGTCCCATCAACTCAGGAGGAGAAGGATTGCCTGAGTCCAGAAAGTCGAAACTTCAGTGAGCCCTGGTGGTGCCACTGCACTCCAGCCGGGCGACAGAGTGAGATCCCCCCAACTCAAAAAAAAAAAAAAAATGAAAAAAGAAAAGCTGATGTTCACAAGAAAATAAGACAAAGAGACTTGACTACATACTAAGGTAGAAATAAGAGGAAAAAACACAAACAACAAAAGCATAACAAATGTTTTGCTTCCCATGCATAGGCGGGTTTTCAGTGCCCGTACTCTAGAGCTAGTCTGACTTCACTGGCTCTGCTAGGCGTTGCACAGCTTCCTGCTTCCCCTCCCACCCCTGTTTATTCTGTCAATAAAACCAACTTTTAGAGTAATGCTTTGCTCTTTGCTTGACAGTCTGTGTTTTTATCACAAGTGTGGAAATTGTACTTTGCCCTGGTTTCTACAGATGCCTAAACATGTCTAGGTTGCTGTTGCCTAGGCAACTGGCTGAGCTGTTGCTTGTATGTGACTCTGGTGGAACTGGATGGAAGCCCCAGGTCATCCTTAGAACTTCTCAGCCAAACCGATAGGCACTACCAAGCCCAGAGGCATGTGCTCTCAGCTCCCCTTGGTTCTTTCCAAGTTTTCTGTTTTATTTCCCTGAGAAATTCCTACACAGCTGCCCCAAACTTGGCTGGATGGCATGGTAAGGCCGGGGCTGATTTATTTTGAGAATGTTACTTCTGGTAACTGACCATGAGGTGCAATTCATTAGTAGCCCCTTGACCCAAGTTTTATTCTGGGTTGAACAGGGTGCAAGGGCTCTCTGTGCTCTCCCTTCAAGTTGCTTTTGCTTAGACCTGGGGCTGGTTTCTGGGGCCCAGAGCTGGGTCTTGCCTGAAAATTCTTCAGAAAGAGGACCTTCCAGTGGGGCCAGAGGGGTGGTGCTGACCATCTACAAGGCATGGGAAAAATTACTGTGCCTGGATTGGAGGAGTGCTACAGTGTGTCTCCTTTTATGAAGACTGAGTGAAATGGTTGATATAATACATTCCAGACTTATCCTTTGTTATTTTCTTTAATGCTTTTTTTATTTCCTTTTGGACTTATTTCTTTCCTTCCTATTCTTGCATGTGTGGGTCTGAAGTTACTGATGGAGGTTTGGGGCTGTCTCATCAGCTCCCTTTAAAGCTCAGACAAGTCATCTTCCTTGAGATTTTTGTGTGTGCTTATTTCCAGAATTGCTGTTTGGGATCTATGCTTTTCTGTCTGCTGCTTCTACCAGGAACTTGCAGATTCATGAAATTTAAAGATAGTTTAACATAACATGTGCTTTTAATGTTAAGCATGAGGCGTGGGTGTGGGGAGGGTGAGAGATGGGGGAGTAGGGAATCCTCCAATCCTGCCCTCCAAAAACTCCTATTAGCTGTGTGGTTGACAGACAAACTCAATCCTCAGGGAGCCAGAAGTGCTGGGTGGGAGGGGCATTCCCTCCCTGGGGTAAAGTTGGCAAGTTGCCAGTCCCTACTCCCTCTGCAGGCTCCTTCTGGCAAGGAGGGACTGGCTTTTGGGTTCCTGACCCAAGTTGCTTTCTGCCTTAGGAGGGCCACTCCTGGGAGCAGTGGGATAGGGACTCAGTCTCTGAGTCTTGGACCCACCCAGTGCAGTGGGCCTACAGGGGTACAGTGAGTCGTGATTAGGTAAAGAGTTCAGTAGCCAGATTGTCTGAGCTTGAATCCCACTCTATAGTTTATTGTAGGACCTACCTCACTTTGTTGTTGTTGTTGTTGTTGTTGTTGTTGGAGTCTTACTCTGTCACTCAGGCTGGAGTTCAGTGGCATGTTCACAGCCACCATAGCCTTGACCTGCTGAACTCAGGTGGACCTTCTGCGTCAGCTTTCCAAGCACTTGGAACTACAGATGTGCATCACCATACCCAACTGAGTTTTTGATTTATTGTAGAGATGAGGTCTCGCCAAGTTGCCCAGTCTGGTCTCAAACCTCTGGTCTCAGGCAATCTCACCTCTGCCTTCCAAAGTGCTGGGATTACACCTAGCCTATCTCACCTTTAAACATGGGGATCGTGATTGGGTTGTTGTGTGGATTGGACGAATGCATATGTGCCCTGCACTTGGGACAGTGCTGCATATGGAGAGCTCTGGGTGGCACAGCCTCCGAGCCTCCTAACACCTGCCAAGTCACTCTTTGATTTCCACTTTACAGTTGAAGAAACAGACTCAGAGAAGATTACTAACTCTTCAGACCCACATCAGTCTTCAGGTTCAGTACAGTGGTGGATCCCCGTGGTGGCCCTGGCTCCCCAGGAAGTTAGGGAGTGACTGCCAAGGGACTGCTCCCTCATGGTCATGCCCACTAGGCATAGTTTGTAGACAGACTTTTTAATGCCCCTGTAGACACACGTACACACTCATATAAAACATTTATATGTTACCGTATATAAATGATGCTGTAATTATGATTAACAAGATACCAATTTGTTTTAAAACTGGAATTTACTGTAGCCTTTTGTCATCTTGATTTCCTAAATTATTGAATATGAAAAATAGTATCATAGAGGGATCTAGGGACCTTGTTAGTCTTTATTTATTTATTTATTTATTTATTTATTTATTTATTTATTTATTTAGAGTTGGAGTCTCACTCTGTTCCCCAGGCTGGAGTACAGCGGCACACTCATGGCCACCCCAGCGTCAACCGGCTGAGCTCCAGCGATCCTTCTATCTCAACCTTCCAAGTAACTAAAGCTACAGGCATGCACCACCACGTCCAGCTAATTTAAAAAAAAAAATTATTGTAGAGATGAGGTCTCGCCAAGTTGCCCGAGCTGGTCTTGAGCCTGTGAGCTCAGGCAATCCTCTCACCTCGGCCTCCCAAAGTGCTGGGATTACAGGCTGAGCCACCGAGCCCGGCCCCTTGTTAGTCTTTATTTTTTATTTTTATTTTTTGAGTTGGAGTCTCACTCTGTCACCCAGACTGGCCGCTCTGGGTGGCCGCTCCTGGCCACTGCAACCTCGACCTGCTGAGCTCCCGCGATCCTTCTGCCTCAGCCTTCCAAGTAGCTGGAACTACAGGCGCACGCTACCACGCCCGGCTAGTTTTTGATTTATGGTAGAGATGAGGTCTTGCCAAATTGCCCAGGTGGGTCTCGAACCCTCAGGCTCAGGCAATCCACTCACCTTGGCCTCCCGAAGCGCTGGGATGATAGGCTGAGCCACTGAGCCAACCTGTTAGTCTTTAAAAAGGCTTCTTTCAGCTGGGTGTGGTGGCTCATGCCTGTAATCCTAGCACTTTGGGAAGCCAGGAGGATTGCTTGAGCCCAGGAGTTCAAGACTGGCCTGGGCAACATAGCGAGACCCTGTCTCTACTTAAAAAAAAAAATTTTTTTAAGGGCTTCTTTCTTGCAGGGGAATTCAGTAGAAGTTTATTGTCATTTTCCTGCCATGTATTTTGGTGTCTGGCATCTGTGTGCCTCATGGGTCAAGGCACTTTAGAGAGAGGAGTCCCTAGTGTAGCTGGGCTGAGTTATAAACTAGAAGTAAGACTGGGAGCTCAGAATCCAAATCAGGTTCAAACTGGGAGAATATCTGAAATCCCTGAGGCAGAAAAAAAAAAAAGATTCCTATATCCAGCCCCTTGACAGAATTTTTGCTGGGTCCCTTCATTCTCTGGGGGCATTGATTGTCTCACCATCATAGTGTCTTTATGATGTCAAGTGATTTTTTTGTTTTTATTCAAAAACTTCCTATACTTCTTCCTGCTCCCTCCTTAGCCTGTGGTTCTAGTTTCAAAGTACATTTTCAAATTCATTCTCAAATCTAAACCACAGACTTAAAGGATAGGGCTGCTCTTGACTCTAAGCTGGCGATTGTGTGGAGGCTGACTATTCTCTTAGATTTTTCTGTGTGATTTACTGCTCTACTCGCCTAACCTTGGTCTTTGGTGTTCTGAGACACATGAATGGAACTCAGCAATGTTTCTTGACTTGTATTTGGATCTCATATTTTCTTCAGAATTTCATAAAGATAAATTCTCTACCTCCAGAAATGGACTCAGACATTTTTACGTATAATTCTGATGGGTTCATAAATCTTCATTCATTTATTCAGTGAATAGTTGAATATCTACCTTGTGCCAGGCACAGTTCCAGGCCCTTGGCAGTCACTACCTAACTTCCTGGGGAGCTAGGGCCACTGTGGGGGACTACTACTACACTGACCAGAGAACCTGAGGACCAATGTGGGCCTGAGGAGTTAGTAATCTTCTCTGAGCCTGTTTCCTTAGTTGTAAAGTGAAAATCAAAGAGTCCCTGGCAGGTGGTTGGGAGGCTCAGAGGCACACTTATGGCTGTGCCACCCAGAGCTCTCCACATGCAGCACTGTCCCAAGTGCAAGGCACATATGCTTTTGTCCAAGCCGCATCATAGGAGCAAGATAGACCATGATTTTGCTTTCTAGTCAGAGGAGACAGAGTGCTATTAAACACACCTGGCCCACTGTGGGAGTGGGAGTAAGGCCAGCCTCAGTGGGTTGTAAAGTCCAGGCCTCATCCTGTCCTCCTGGGAGGCTTGTTGCCAGCCTCCCAGTTCCCTTCCAGCCTTCACTTCCCTGAACTGGTTTTTGATTTCACAATTATCATAATGATTTAAAATTTAATGTTTATCAAGGCCCATTTTGCTGGGTCCTTTGATTCTTGGGGAGCATTGAATATGCCAGGTGCCCACCTTTTCCTTGCATGGTTGCACTTGTCCTCATGGCAACTTTGTTTTACAGCTGAGAAAGCTGGGTCTGGGCAAAGTGATGGGCCTCATAGCAAGGAAGTAGTGCATGCTTTTGCTCAGTGTGCAGCTTGTGGTTGTGGAACTCAGCAGGCCAGGCCTGAGGACACCATTGGAAATACCAACGAACAAGTATATCTGTTTTGTCCTGGCCTGTCTCCATTCTCTGACTGGTTCCTTTAGCAATCCAAAATCTTTACCTGATGTTCATCAAATTGCCTTCTTCAAGAAGGGAAATGTGGGTGGAACATGCTTTAAGGCCTCTGCATGGTGGACATTCGAGATACTTGATACTATCAAGTATATGGATTTACTGTTAGCAAAATTGCACAATCCCTTCTTTATTCCCAAATAATTAACCTTGTGAATTACATTTGAAATGCATATTATTTTGTTTTTGGCCGAGGAGATTTATATTCACACTGGTTTTTCTACACCAGGTGGTTGGTTGCTTGCTTTCTTTCTTTTTTCTTTTTTTTTTTTTTTGAGTCTGAGTCTCACTGTTGCCTAGGCTGGAGTACAGTGGCACACTCACAGCCACTGAAGCCTTCACCTGCTGGGCTCAGGCTATCTGCCTTAGCCTTTCAAGTAGTTGGAACCACAGGCACATGCCATCATACCTGGCTAATTTTTTGATTTACTGTAAAGACAAGGTCTCACCAAGTTGCCCAGGCTGGTCTCGAACCCCTGGGTTCAGGCAGTCCTCTTGCCTCTGCCTCCCAAAGTGCTGGGATTACAGGCATAAGCCACCACACCTGGTTGCTTTCTTGTAACTTTTAAGACACTGCCTGGTGGACAGAGTAACTTCCTGAAAAGATAGTTTAAAAAAAATTGTCTCTGGGCGTGGTGGCTCATGCCTATAATTCCAACACTTTGGGAGGCTGAGGTGAGAGGATTGCCTGAGCCCGCGGGTTCGAGACCAGCCTGAGCAACTTGGCAAGACCTCATCTCTACAATAAACAAACAAAAAAAATTTAGCTGGGCATGGTGGTGCGTTTCTGTAGTTCCAGCTACTTGAAAGACTGAGGCGGAAGGATCGCCTGAGCCCAGCAGGTCGAGTCTGCAGTGGCCATGAGCGTGCCACTGTCCTTCAGCTTGGGTGACAGAGTGAGACTCCAACTCAAAAAAACCAAAAACAAACAAACGAAAAAACGTTTTCTCCTCTGTGAAGGTTGATATGAAACAGCATTCGTGATCTTAACTCAGCCTGCACCTAACAGGATCTGTCTTCTGACTGGAAATTTGCAAGCTGCCATCTCCTGGCATCTATAGCTCTGCTTGTTCTTTAAATATTTACATTTAATAACTTGGTAGCTCTGCTTCCTTCTAAGACTTGCCACACTTGTCAGGCACAAGTCACATCTTTGGAATTATTGTAAAACATGACTAAATGCCAGGCTAGATTTCTCTGCAGTCAACTCACATTATAGAGGAAGGATTGGGCTACTTTTGACTCAGTGCAAATTCAACATTGCAGTGTCCAGTCATTTCCTGGCAGTTGGGGTCCGGAGCAGCCCCAAGTTTGGGAGGGGGTCATTCTTCCCTTTATGTGACCGAGGAATGATTGGTGGAATCAGGGTCCTGAGGGAGAGTCAGGAAAGAGGTCTAAATGGAATTTCTAGTATAAAGGGGCAGGTGCGGTTGAAGGAGAGACTAGGGTTTGGGGTGGGATGGAGAATGATGAGAGAGAATGATCTCTGAACCAAGAGGGAGGCGGCTGTCGTGACTGCTTTTGCTGACTGCAAGGCTGTGGCTCCAGATGTGGATGTGCAGGGTTATTCAGGGGGCTGTGGAGGAGCCCCCAGACCTTTTATGTGCCAGGATTGCCCTAGACTGGGTACCTGGGGTCCCAGCCCTGGGTCCTATTTCAGTGTGATTCTCCCCACAGGGTGAGGAATATGAGGTATCAAGAGGTGCCTACTTGACACCTGTGCCTCCCCTTCTACACCATGCACAGGGACAGAGACCCTGGAATTCCCTGCCTAGTAACCCCTAGCCCATTTATACGGCCTCCGTGGGCTTCTGCCCTTGCATCCTGCCAAGGGCTGGCTGTGCCACAGTGTGCACATGCCCCCAGCCTGAGGAGACTGAACAGTGGCAGTGAGCACGGTGTATGTGTGGACAGAGCTTGAATGTGCAGGCTGTGGTGTCCCCACAAGTGCGCATGGGAGTCCTTGTGGTGCAGAACACTGCTCTGGATTCATGTGTACACTTGGTTTCTTGAAATGACAAAGTCTGTGCTTATTTTCTGGGTGTGCTTGCAGATGTCCCTCCCTTCCTGGTTACCTAGGGCTCAGAGCCATGTCTGGAGACGTGGAGGTGGTGGGTTCAAGAGCAGGCCTGTGCCCTGCTCAGCCATTCTTACCACAAAACCAGCAACATGTGAGGAGGAGCCCTTGTCACCGCACGATTTTACCCCAAAATTTCATTTCTCTAGGGCTTGCTGATGACATCTCTTATCTTGTGTTAGCATTCTGGCATGGTATCAGAAGGATTCCAGTCTACACCTTGGTCTTTTCTAGAGCTCATATTTTATTTCCGCTTTAGCTCAGTGGACTTTAGCCTGGAGGAATCCCAGTGAAGAGTTTTAATGTTGACTTATGGGACTTTTCCCAGCAGCAAACAACAGATACTCTGGTGTGCGGGTCAGCAGCTCTTGTGGAAACAAGTCAGTTCACTTCAGCTGCATAGGAGTGCTCCAGGAACCTTTTGGGGACTTCTTGTCCTTCGGGAGAGGAGGGAAGTGATATCTGGGCCCCACAGTGGACAGGGCCATTTCCAGCACCCCCCTTCCAGGAGGAACTGCCAGGTTGGAGGCGGAGATTGCCCCGGGAGAGCTTTGCCTTGGGCCTGGTAAACCTTCAGTGGTCCACCAGGAGTCTCAAAAGGTGCTGGTTTGAAACTGTGTTCTTACCAACATGAGAAAAAAAAGAACTGTGCAGTTTTTATATGTGTGGGGTTAGTAGCTGACCTTTCTTGGGAAGGGCTGTCCTTTCAGTGTAAAATTGTGACCATTGTATGTTTTAGTTTTAAAATGTTCTTTCTTTTAGTGTTGGTGATAAGAGCTGGTGGGAACCATGCTTTGGTTAAGCTATGGCCAGGCCATACTTCACTGAGTTATGGCTGCCATACTTCTTTTTGTCTTTTTGAGTTGGAGTCTCACTCTGTCTCCCAGTCTGGAGTGCAGTGGCACACTCCCGGCCCAGCAGGTCTTGCCAAGTTGCCTGGGCGGGTCTCGAACCTGCGGGTTCAGGCAATCTACTTGCCTCGGCCTCCCAAAGTGCTGGGATTACAGGCTGAGCCACCGAGCCCGGCCATGCTGTATTTCTCTTTAAGCTCTGGACCCCTCTCCAATTTAGGGGAAGTGGATCCCCTTTTTTCTCTCTCTCCATCTACTTTCTTTTTTTTTTTTTTGAGGTGGAGTGTCACTCCGTTGCCCAGGCTGGAGTGCAGTGGCATGCCCATGGCTACCCCAGCGTCGACCTGCTGGGCTCCGGTGATCCTTTCGCCCCAGCCTTCCAAGTAGCTGGAACTACAGATGCGCACTACCACTCCCAGCTAATTTTTTTATTTATTGTAGAGATGAAGTCTCACCAAGAGCTGGTAGGTTTTTTTGCTGTTGTTGTTGTTTTGTTTGTTTTTTTGAGTTGGAGTCTCACTCTGTCGCCCAGACTGGAGTGCAGTGGCCACTCCCAGCCACCATAGCCTCGACCTGCTGGGCTCTGGCGATCCTTCCGCCTCAGCCTTCCAAGTAGCTGGAACTATAGGCGTGCGCTACCATGCCTGGCTAATTTTTGATTTTATGTAGAGATGAGGTCTCGCCAAGTTACCCAGGCGGGTCTCGAACCCGCAGGCTCAGGCAATACACTCACCTCAGCCTCCCAAAGCGCTGGGATTACAGGCTGAGCCACCAAGCCTGTTTTTTTTTGTTTTTTAAATTGGGGTCTCACTGTGTTGCCCAGGCTGGAGTGCAGTGGCACGATCATGGCTCACTGTAGTGTCAACCTCCTGGGCTCAGGAAATCCTTCAGCCTCAGCCTCTTGAGTAGTTGGGACTACAGGTATGCACCACCATCCCTGGCTAATTTTTTTTTATGTTTGTGGAGATGAGGTCTTGTTGTGTTGCCCAGGCTGGTCTTGAACACCTGGAAAATCCTCCTGCCTCAGTCTCCCAAAGTGCTGGAATTACAGGTATGAGCCACCACACCTGGCCCAAGAGCTGGAATTTTTTTTTTAAAGATTATTCTTATTTGATGGACTAAAATGTTAGCAGTCTTACGTTATTCTCTCCTGAATTTGAAACAATTTTATGAGTTATAATTAACAGGGAATGCTTTGACATATGAATACATTGTTAAACCATCAACACAAATAAGATAGCACATCTGTCACTCTGAGGTTTCTTCTTGTTACCTGGAGTCTCTCTGTCCTTCCCTTTTCCCAAGCCACCCGTACTCTGCTCTTTATCACTCTAGAATCGTTTGCCTTTTCTAGAATTTTTTATAAGTGGAATTATATACTATGCATTTTTTTTTTTAGTCTGGCTTTTTTCACTGAGCAAAATTATTTTGAGATTCGCCCACGTTGTAGCACTTACCAGGTAGTTCTCTCTTTTTTTAATTCATTGTATGGGCATGCCACGGTTTGTCCATTAATCTGTTTTCTTGTTCTTGCTTTTAAGAGAAAAGGTCATGCTCTGTTGCCTAGGCTGGAGTGCAGTGACACGATCATAGCTTACTGCAGCTTCAAATTCCTGGACTCAAGTAATCCCCCCTCCTTAGCCTCCCAGGTAGCTGGGACTATAAGCATGTGCCAGCACACCTGGCTAATTATTAAAGTTTTTAAAGAGAAGCATAACTGTATGTGTTAGCCAGGCTGGTCTTAAACTCCTGGCCTTAAGTGATCCTCGTGCCTTGGTCTCCCAAAGTACTGGTATTATAGGTATGAACCACCGTGCCTGGCCCCATTTGCCAGGTTGGCACTATTACAAAGGAAGATACTGGGAGCATTTGTGTACAAGTCTTTATGGTGTCATCTACTGTCATTTCTCTGAGGTAAATACCTGGAGTGGAATGACTAGATGATGCGGTAGGTGTACAACATGTTCAGACACTGCCAAACTGTTTTCGAAAGTGCTGTGCCATGTCACGCCCCACCAGTAGTGGGTGAGAGTTCTAGTCCCCTGTCATTCTTGCCACCACCTGGTATGAACAGTCTTTTAAATTTAACCATTCTTGTGGGCTTTAATTTGCAATTCCCTGATGACTAATCATGTTGAGCATCATTTCCTGTCCTTATTTGGTGTCCGTATGTCTTCCTCATTGAAGGGTCTGTTCAAATCGTTTACCTGTTTAAAAAATTGAGTTTGTTTTATTACTTTTGAGATTTCTTTATATATTTTGGATACAAGTCCTTTATCACACATGTGATTTGTGAATCCTGCCTTCCAATCTGTGGCTTGTCTTTTCATTCTTTTAACGGTATGTTTTAAGGAACAGAAGTTTTAAATATTCGATGGAATCAGTTTGTTCTTTTATGGTCTGTGCTTTTTTGTTGGTGGTACAGCTAAAATCTTTGCCTAATCCAAGGTTGCACATGTTTTCTCATGTCTCTTCTAGAAGTTTTATAGTTTTAGGTTTTACATTTAGGTCTGTGATCCATTTTGAATTACTTTTTGTATGTGCAGTAGGATATGAATTGAAGTTGACTTTTTTGTCTGTGGATATCATTTGTTTCAGCATTGTTTATTGAAAAGTCCCCAAGTTCGTCCGTCCATCCTTCCGCCCTTTCCATCCTTTCCATCCTTTCCTTCCTTTCTTGTTGGAGTATCACTCCGTTGCCCAGACTGGAGTGCAGTGGCATAATCATGGTTCACTGCAACCTCAATCTCCAGGGCTCAGGCGCTCCTTCCACCTCAGCCTCCCAAGTAGCTGGGATTAGAGGTATGCGCCATGATGCCGGGTTAATTTTTTGATATTTTGTAGAGATGAGATCTCACTATATTACTTAGGCTGGTGTTGACCTCCTGGGCTCAAGCAGTCCTGCCTTGGCCTCCCAAAGTGCTGGGGTTATAGGTATGAGCCACCAGGCTCAGAATTTTTTTTTTTTTTGAGACAGGTTCTCTGTCACTCAGGCTGAAGTGCAGTGGTGTGGTTGTAGCTCACTACAGTCTCAAACTTTTGGGCTAAAATGATTCTTCAGCCTCAGCTTCCCAAGTAGCTAGAACTACAGGTGTGTGTCACCATGCCCAACTAATTTTATTTTTATTTTTTGTGGAGATAGGGCCTTGCTGTGTTGCTTAAGCTGGTCTCCAACACATGGGCTCAAGCGCTCCTCCCACCTTGGCCTACCAAAGAGTTAGGATTACAGGTGTGAGCCATGGTATCTGGCTGGAAATTTCTAATCTGTGAAATTCAGAGGTCTGGGAGTTTTAGTTCTAGGCACATGGTTGTCTTTCTTTTCATGACTGTTTACTGCTCTCCTCAGCTTCATATAGCTTGGCTTTCTCCTTATTTCACATGTGTGTCCTCAGCCTCTTGATAGCAAGGTCTCTATCATTAGATAGGTATGAGAAAGGGATAGGGTGCTGGCCCCTGGGATCCTATGTGGTCTCTCTCTCTACTCGGGACTGCACAGAGGCTTCATGGACTTTCCGGTTGGTGTATTCTGGACAGTGTCTCATTTCCAGAGGTAACCGTGGAGGCCTGCCAGGACAGAGCAGAGCGGTGAAGGGACAAGAAGCCTTCTGTGCCTGGGTGGGTTGGGTGGGCCACTCCCCATTCTGTGAGGACTGGCAGCAGTGAGGCCTGCCCCAGATGGAGAGAACATGGCTCCACTCTAAGAGGCTGCCGCTTCTCTGTGGTCCTGGGTGGGGGGGGTGGGGGGTGGAGGGAGTTAATGGGTGTTCGTTCTTCTTTTACCTCTCGACAAAGCAACTCTGAGACTGCTGAGCAGTCTCTGTTTGTACCATGGTATGGCAACTTCCCAGGAGGTGGTAAAGTCTTTGTCTGCTTTTTGACCCTTGGGCAATGGGTTCTGATTCATAAACTGCTGGTGTCGCTAGTATTGCCATGACTAGTCCCACCACTGCTACCTAACAGTGATGGAGCTTTCTTCTGTTGTAATCACTTCATATATGTAATCCATTTAGTCCTCACACCTACAGGGTACTGACAGTCCATTTTACAGGTGAGGAAACTGAAGCGCAGAGAAGTCTTTGTAAGAAGTCTTTGGGCCCTGCTTTCCAGTTTTGAATGCTGAAGGATAGATTTGCTTAACAGTTTTCCTTAACTCTTAAACCACCAGGAGGAGTGGTTTATATGGCTCTCTTCTGAGTCTTCTGTTCCTTATCAGCAACGGGGAGAGGAATTGGACTGTTTGACGAGATTAAGATTCTTCAGTGGTTCCCTGTTATCATCACAATAAAATCCTAGCCCTGCTAACCCCTTTAGCCTTATCTCTTGCTACACTTCTTAACTTCTTGCATTTCTTCCTCCTCAAACATGCTTTCTGCAAATCTTGTTGCCTCTCCCGCAAACATCCTTTCTTCCTTTTTTGCCTGGGGAACTCTTACTCATCCTTCAAAACTCAGCTCTAGTTTTGCTGCCCCCCCCCTTGCACCTGGTGTCCTGCCCAGGCCTGCAGAAGGCACGGTCCACACCTGTTCCAGTGCTCCTCACATACAATATGGATGATGACCTGTTTATCTTCTCCACGGGGCTATGAGCTGGGTAGGTGGAGGGCAGGGACTACCTTTTGTATTGGAATCCACAGTTCTTCATTGCATTTTTGCATATCATAGACAGGCAGACATTTGTGGGATGAACAACTGCATATGTGAATAACATGAGGACCTTCCAGTTCTAAGACTGTATCATTCTTTGTGAGGAGTGTTCTTAGTTGAAGCCTGTTGGTTTGTGGCCATCTGTGACTACAAGTGCCCAGGGCTGCCCTCATGAGGAAAGTCACACGGACTGACTTCAGAAATTAAAAAGCACTTTTCAGTGATTTGTTTAAATCCTGAACTAGATTTATTTCCCCTTCTAAGATAATGAGTTTTCTATGATTCTAAGAAGCATACTATTTCTTTGGCCATCTTTCAGATTATAGATTTAAGTTTCTACATTTCTCCCAAGTGCGTATGACGTCATTGTAATGTTATGGTAAGCTCAAAACATAACTTGAATTTTCTTTTCTTTTCTTTTGAGTCAGAGTCTTACTCTGTCACCCAGGCTGGAGTACAGTGGCACACTCATGGCCACTGCAGCCTCGACCTGCTGGGTTCAGGTGATTCTTCTGCCTCAGCCTTCCGAGTAGCTGAAACTATAGGTATGTGCCACCATGCCCAGCTAATTTTTTCATTTATTGTAGAGATGAGGTCTTGTCATTTGCCTAGGCTGATCTCAAACCCCTGAACTCACGCAATCTTATTACCTCCATCTCCCAAAGTGCTGGAATTACAGGTGTGAGCCACCGCACCCACCTAATTTGAGTTTTAAACAAGATATCTTTGAAATGTGGGTGCTAGGGCCACCATGGATTAGAATGAATCAAGTTCAGTGTTTCCTTTTGAATGAGAAGGAAGTTTGGAGAGAAGTGCTAATTGCATTTAGTACAGAGAACTATTTAGAAATGTTTTGCAGCATTTCGCTGAATGCGGTGGCTCGTGCCTGTAATCCCAGCATTTTGGGTGGCAGAGGTGAGAAGATTGCCTGAGCCCAGGGGTTTGAGACAAGCTTGGGCAATTTGGTAAGACCTATCTCTAAAATTTAAAAAAATTAGCTGGGTGTGATGGCATGTGCCTGTAGTTCCAGCTACTTTGGAAGGTTGAGGTAGAAGGATCACTTGAGCCCACCTGAGTGACAGAGTGAGACTCTGAATTAAAAAAAAAAAAAAAAAAAGGGAAGAAATGTTTTGCTGCATTTCAGTGGAGTTTTCAAACCTGTGACTACATGATTTTACTCCTAAGCTGCTGTAGTTGGGAGCAGTTAGACTTTTGGCCAGACTCCTACATGCTGTTGAGATTTGAACTTTGAACTAAATGTTCAGCTCATTGCATAATGTATAGTTTCCTTTTTTTTTTTTAAATTATTTTTTCATGGGAACTTCTAACACTATACATTGTTTTCCTTTAATTACTAGGAGGCAGGAATACTCAAATCTCTGGGAAGTAGAATGTTAAGTTGTATCTTGTTTGTTTGTTTGTTTTTTGAGTTGGAGTCTCACTCCGTTGCCCAGACTGTAGTGCAGTGGCATGCTACCGGCCACCGCAGCCTCAACCTGCTGGGCTCTGGTGATCCTTCCACCGCAGCCTTCCAAGTATCTGGAACTACAGGAGCGTGCTACCACGCCCGGCTAATTGAGTTGTATCTTGATGAAAATGAGTTCAAGTTTTATTTGGTTGTAGTCCACTCCTGCTCTGGGCATGTGTCTGTCATTTTAGGCTGAGTACTGCCCCCTCTGGCCAGCCTTCTAGTCCTGGGGACTTCATAACCATAAGGGGACCTGACAGTGACTGTGAATGAAAAGCATTCAGAGACTATCTTCTCCCTGTCTTTGATGCCTCGGACAAATCTGAATTTCACAGTTTTTTCATGTTCTTTGGAAAAAGGCATTTTAAAATGTAATCATTGGAGGCTTTAAAATAAAGAATAAATGCGTTAGTGTTTGCTGAATGTGGTGCCACGGGTGTGTGTGTTTAGTGGTTGTTCCTGAACTCAGGGTGGAGTATCTTGGACCAGCTGGGTGGGTGGCCAGTGAGGTCCCTTAGGGGAAGAGCCAGCTGTGGTTAGAGGTGTTATTTAGGGGCTGAAGATGGAGTTCTTCTTTGTGGGAAGCTAAGCAGCCTGTATAAGAACAGTGGTGATCAGCGTTTGAGCACCTACCACATGGCAGTTACTTTCCATATATTATATTAAATTCTCACTGTAGCTCTGCAAGGTTAGTACTGTTACGCCTGTATACGTATAAATAAAATGGAGGCTCAGAGAGGTAGTTAAGATATTTGTTCAAGGTCATATAGCTAGTGACAGAGTCAGATTTGAATCCTGGGTCAGTTTTGATGTGTTGTTATAAATTCAGACACACTTTCCCAGTCATTGAAAATATCTTTTATTAACTCCTCTTGTGAACTCTCCAAGCTGTCAGAGTAGTCTGAGGAGGGTTGTTAGTCAAGGAAGGCTTCATGGTGGAAATGGAGTGTCAGTATGGGTAGTGTGTAAAATCAGCATACACTAAAATTCACTCAAGAAGTAGAATCTCAGGGACTTTCCTATATAGGCAGTGGGCACCAATAAATGATTTTACATAGATGAGAAAGGTGCGATCAGATCTGGGTTTCCTGTATAATGACCACTTGTATACCTAATCCTAAATTGTATCCCACATCTTTAAAATAAAATAAAATAAAATAAAAACTACCTCCCCCCACCAAAAAATTCTGGGCTTCGGGAAGGTTTTTCAAGAATAGATAGAAAAGGATAGAGATTAGATAAAGAGAGAAACAAATGTTGATGTTGTAGCTGCCACCCCTTCTCAGGAACTTTGCACATGTAGTCCCCACTTGCTGGAATGTTCTTTGCATGACTGTCTCCTCCCATTCTTCAGGTCATAGCACCAAAGCTTTTCCTCAGTAGCCGCTCTAATGTTTTCTCTGCTCTGAAGTCGTTCCCTGTTTGTTTGTCTGATGTCATTATGTTCTCACATGGATTTTAGTGTGTGTCTCCATCCTTCCATTGGATAAACTGTTGCCATTATGTGAGCAGGTCGTTTCTGTTTCTGTGTCTTCTACTCTCAGAACAGTGCAGGGCCCTGAGAAGCCTCTGGGAACATGTGGTAGAATGAACAGACCTGGTACAGGTGCGGTGAGATTGAGCTGGTCAGATCTGGGAAAGGGTGGGGGTGGAAGAGGGGAGCCAGGGCCAGTTTTTTAGATGTGTAATTTTATTTGACCAGATTAATGCTGTCCTTGATCGTCCTTGTGGGTGTTTCAGTTGGGTGGCCACTGCTCTTTCCTAAACAGCTGGGTTGTTTGCCAGGCTCACTGACCACGTTGGCAGCCCAACTTTGTGGTTACAACAGTGGCATCATTTTGCTTAGCTTGGATTGCTTTTCCTTTTCTCTTGGACAACTTCTCTTTTGCTAGTTGTCATTTCCCTCTTTTAAATTTCCCAGTGTAGCTCCTTGTCTTCCTTTTTCTGTTTTTTCCTTATCTAATACTTTGTTTTTCTATATTAATTCCAGGAAAAGGGAAATCAACTTGGGGTGGCTTGACTAAAATGACAGTGCAAGGGGATTGTCAACTCTGACATTAAAGCACAAGCCTCCTGACTTTTAGGACAGTTGTGATGGGCCTGACCTTGAGGCCCAGTCAAGACAGCCTTGATGTGTCCTTTGTGCCATGTTGGGTTTTGGGGTGAAACCAGGCAGTCAGTGATCCTACAGTTGACCTATAGTGGACATCAGTCCTTCAGCCAGCAAGGGGAGGGCACAGTGGGGATGGAATCACCTCAGGTGGAGATAGGAATGTGGAGTCTGGGGTTAGAACCTGGGTTTGGCCAGTGATTCCTGGTTGGGGAATGGCTAGGGGTGGGGAGACTTCTCACATTTCTAGGACATGTTCAAACCTTACTCTTCCCTCTGTGATGTGGTAAAGAGGCAGATAGGAGGTTAAAAACCAGCTGAAGGCTGGGCTTGGTGACTCAGCCTGTAATCCCAACACTTTGGGAGGCTGAGGCAAGAGGATTGCCCGAGTCCCCGGGTTCGAGACCAACCTGGGCAACTTGGCAAGATCTGGTCTCTACAATAAATAAAAAATTAGCCAGGCATGGTAGCATGTGCCTGTAGTTCTGACTTCTTGGAAGGCTGAGGAGGAAGGATCACAGGAGCCCAGCAGGTCGGTGCTGGGATGGCCATGAGTGTGCCACTGCACTCCAATCTGGGTGACAGAGTGAGACTCCAACTCAAAAATAAAAATAAAAAAAATAAAAAATGAAATAAAATCATCACCAACATTTAAAAAAAAGTTGAAGCTAATGACACATGAGTGTGTGTGTGTGTGTGTGTGTGTGTGTGTGTGTGTGTGTGTGTGTGTGTGTGTTAGAGGGGCTGTTCTTTGATGGCTCTCTTTATGTTTGCAAGTGTTTCAGAACTAGGCAGGCCCTTCTCAGGTGTGGGCCAAGAACTGGTGGACAGTGTGGTCAGTTGTGGGTGCTGGTTAGTAAAGGTGATTCTTCTGGGCCTGAAAGTGGGTCTGGACATGAAGGGGAAATGGGGGACTGGAAGACTGGAATCACAACAGAGCCTCTGAGTGCACCCACCTGTTGCCCTTGTGGACAGATAGTGGAGTCCATCAGGAGCAACCTGGGGGGTGCCAGTCAGCCTCTGGGGGTGAGTACCCTGTCCAGAGAGGTAGGTGTGCAGCTGAAAGAGGAGAGGGCCTCTCTCTGGTCATGTCATTTCTGTGTATTTCCTGATTTCATTTTTTATGGGAAGTAGCCAGCTTTTCTGACCTTTAGTTACCAAACAGGACAGACAAACCCCACATATATCCATATTTAGGATTTAATTTAGAATAAGAAAAACTAAATATGGGCCTCACTTTTGTTTTCCAGTCACCTTCCGCTCTCCCTCCCCTTTTGAGCATGTGGTTGCTCTTTTAGAGTCTCATTGTTGCTAAGCTTGTGTAGTGTTGGTATGCCAAGGGTTGGGACCAGTACTCTTGTCTTGGGTAGATTTTCTGCCCACCTGGAATTAAGTTAATTTTTTGTTTTTGATTTGGAATCTCATTCTGTCACCTAGGCTGGAGTGCAGTGGCATGCTCACGACTACTACAGCCTTGACCTGCTGGGCTCAGGTGATCCTTCCACTTAAACCTTCCAAGAGCTGGAACTACAGGCGTGTGCCACCACACCTGAAAATTTTTTTATTTATTGTAGAGAAAAGGTAAAGTTGCCCAGGCTGGTCTTGAACCCGGGGACTCAGGCAATCCTGTTGCCTCCGCCTCCCAAAGTGCTGGGAGTACAGGTGTGAGCCACCGCACCCGGCTCAAAGTTAATTTTATAATGGTCAATCTTTGCAGACTTTTGGCATGGGTGAGGTAAAAATTTCATTTCCATTTACTTCTGTTTCCCCCCCCCCATTCCCTGAAGCACTGATTAAAGGGAGTTGTTTTTGCACCTGGAGCCTCTGCAGCAGGTGTAGCTAACCTGCTGCCTGGGTCAGGGCAGTAAAGGTCTCAGTCATGCTCTTCTCCTTGGCTCACAACTCATCTCCAGAATTCAGTTTGAGGAAATGGGTGAGTACGAGGTGGGACCAGTGTTTTTATTAGGTTCTTTTTTTGTTGTTTTTTTTTTTTGGTTGTTTTTTTTTAGTTGGAGTATCACTCTGTCGCCCAGACTGGAGTGCAGTGGCCGCTCCCGGCCACCACAGCCTCGACCTGCTGGGCTCCGGCAATCCTTCCGCCTCAGCCTTCCGAGTAGCTGGAATTACAGGCACACGCTACCACGCCCGGCTGATTTTTTTTTTTTATTTATTGTAGAGATGAGGTCTCGCTGCCCAGGTGGGTCTCGAACCCACGGACTCAGGCAATCCACTCACCTCAGCCTCCCAAAGGCACGGGATTACAGGCTGAGCCACTGAGCCCGGCTCTTTATTAGGTTCTTTTCTCAACATCAGGGTAGCTTCAGGGAAGCCTGGGACCTAGAGCTTTTCTTTCAGGCTGGAAATGGAGAATTCTGAATTCTGTACTCTTAGTAACTTGTCCTGGTCTTTAAACAAATTATATCGTAGTTCTGTTTTCATTGAGGGCAGGGAAGAACTTTTTTTTTTTTTGGAGTTGGAGTCTCACTCTGTCGCCCAGGCTGGAGTGCATTGGCACGCTTCCGGCCACCGCAGCCTCGACCTGCTGGGCTCTGGCTATCCTTCCACCTCAGCCTTCCAAGTAGCTGGAACTACAGGCAAGTGCTACCATACCTGGCTAATTTTTTTTTTTTTAATTTATTGTAGAGTTGAGGTCTTGCCAAGTTGCCCAGGCAGGTCTTGAACCTGTGGGCTCGGGCAATTCACTCACCTCGGCCTCCCAAAGCGTGGGATTACAGGCTGAGCCACTGAGTCCGGCCGGGTAGAACATTTTTAACTCCCTTCTAAGTGCTGTGCCCACAGCCTGTGCATAACTCCTCCAGCCCAGGCTTACACTATTTTATTTTCTGACTGTATGAGTGGAGGAGCCCAGATTTTTACAGATTTTCACCTTGTTCTTTACACTTGTTTTACCTGTCTTACCCACACCTATAATTTGGTTAGAAGGTAGTTTAAAAAAATCTTTTAAAAAATCTTAATGTTTAGTTTTTATAGAAACAACCATGCACTTATTTCATGCACACTTAAGTGTGTATATATATTTGTACTATATGTGTAATATGTATATCCATGTATATATGTATATGTGTGTAATAAGTGTATGTAAATGTACAATAATAAGTACAGTCAGCAAAAGCAGGGATTTGGGGACAAACATGTTTGTGCAAGTCTGTTTGCCCCTTGTGGTACTGAGTATGCCAAGGGAGTGTGGGAATCATTAATACATTAGGGCACGGGTCCCCAACCCCTGGGCCATAGGCCAGTACTGGTCTGTGGCCTATTAGGAACCGGGCTACACAGCAGGAGGTAAGCGGTGGGCCTGAGCTCTGGCTTTTGTCAGATTAGCCTGAGCATTAGGAGCACGAACCCTATTGTGAACTGCATATGCAAGGGATCTAGGTGGTGCACTCCTTATGAGAATCTAATGCCTGAGGCAGTGATGCTAGTGCTGGGGCTGCAGATACAGATTAATATTAGCAGTGAGATTTGACTGCACATCCCCCCACCCCATCCATGGAAAAAAATTATCTTCCACGAAACTGGTCCCTGAAAAGGTTGGGGACTGCTACATTAGGGATTCTGCTCTCATGAAGGCTCCTGCCTACAGGGGCAATGTCTCTACTGAAAGAACTATAGCACAAATTAAAAAGTGACAGGTGCCTTAAGCAGAAAGCATGTACTCCCGGCAGGAAGAGTCCAGAGATTTCATAGAGAAAGGAGGTATTTGACCTGGATCCTTAATTTCTTTTCTGTGTTTAGTAGACTATTTATAGCCAACTATGTTTTGACTATGCTTGGTTAAGTATGTTTCTGTGAATAGAGATGTAAACGGATGTAAGTATATTGGGTCTGGGGCAGTGATAAGAACTTGTGAAGTGTTTGTGAAGCTTCTGTGCCTCAGTCCTTTGTAGAGGCCTGGCTGTTTCTGTTGTCTGTGCTTGACTGCAGGGGGAATTGATCAAGAGAAGGCATAACTTTCTGACACAATACAGTGCACCAGCTTCAGTTCTGTGGTCACAAGCTAACCTGAGCATAAGCAGTTCCTTGGAAGACCTTGAGTGGGACAGCCTCATAGGCACTGGAAACCTGAAAAGGAGGTGGGAGGGACTGCTGTTTCCAAGGGGTGGGGACATTCCCCAAAACTTGACCAGGAGGCTATTGCCAGAAGAAGGAGGAATGGTGCTGGGCTAGGAGAAGCCTGTGTGGAAATGCTTTGTAGGATACTCCCGGGACTGGGAAGTGCATGAGCCAAGGGCCAGGATGCATCCAGGATGCAAATACACTTTTGAATGGTGTCTCAGATGAGTCCACCCGAATTTGTGTAGGCCAAAAATCAGAGCACATCGTTCATAGGAATTCCAGAAATATTGCCAGACTGCCCCCCACAGCTTACTGTCAGTGCAAGCATGGAGACCTTTCTGCGTTAAGCCCAGGTGGGTGGGTGAACGCGAGTAAGGAGAAACTGGAGAAACTGTCGTCTGGGAGTGAAGAGCCCAACTTTGCAATAAGCAGGACAAGGGTGGATTCTTTTTTTTTTTTTTTTTTTTTGAGTTGGAGTCTCACTCTGTTGCTCAGGCTGGAGTACAGTGACA
The DNA here is from genome assembly GCA_027257055.1 of Cephalopachus bancanus. Taxonomy (NCBI): domain Eukaryota; kingdom Metazoa; phylum Chordata; class Mammalia; order Primates; family Tarsiidae; genus Cephalopachus; species Cephalopachus bancanus. The sequence continues at coordinate 48,209 of JAPVLO010000938.1, forward strand.
CGCTCACAGCCATCCCAGCATCGACCTGCTGGGCTTCAGCAATCCTTCTACCTCAGCCTTCCAAGTAGCCGGAAATACAGGTGCACACTACCATGCCCGGCTAATTTTTTATTTATTGTAGAGACGAGTTCTTGCCAAGTTGCCCGGGGTGATCTCGAACCGCGGGCTCAGGCAATCCACTCCCCTCGGCCTCCCAAATTGCTGGGATCACGGGCTGAGCCACGGAGCCTGATTGAGGGTGGATTCTTGACTCTTTCACCAACTCAGTATAGGCCCTGTGCTGTGTGTAAACAAAGCCTATTTGTGATATTTTCTATAGATCACGTTATTGCATTTGTTACTATGCTCATGCCAACTGAAACAAAAAGGTATATAAACCTCTGACGAGGTTTATTTCCCCTAGGCCCAGTGCTCATGACTGCTTGTTGTAGCAGAGCCTTCCACAGCTTTCTCCTGGCTTTACAAACATATATGAATGTTTAAAAATAGAGGAAACTATCATAGGCATCACTCAGCAAGTTGCTGTTTTCACTTCCCTTGAGCTTACACATTCTGAATTGAAGCTCTTTTGAAAACAAAAAATTTAAAAAGTACTTGGCATGTTGTAGGTGTTCATTGTTGAATGAATGAATGTATGAACGAGAGAGTGAATGCTGTACTCTGGATCTCTCTCCAGATCAATAGTTTTTAGTAGCTATGCCAGATTGAATTGCTCCAGTCTTTTTTGTAAATTTTTACCAGCAGTGGGTGAGTATACCCTTTACTGGGCATTTCCACCAGTACCAGATGTTGTGTTGTTTTTGCTAATCCAATGGATAAAAATAGTATTCTATTCTTACTTTAATTTATATTTTCTTGAGTACTAGCAAGGTTGAACATAATTTTACATGTTTACTGGTCATTTGTATTTCTTCTTCTATGAATTCTATACCCATATTCTTTGTCCATTTCCCCCCTACTGGATTTACCCGTACTTCAAAAACACTTCAAATATTCTTCCCCATAGTGGATTTTTAGGAGTGCTTTGTATGTTAAGGCTATAAATCACTTGTTGTATATATTGCATATATGTCCCTGGCTATTATTTCTGTAATTTCTTTTTACATTGTTTAGGTGTCTTTTGCTGTAAAATTTAAAGATTTTTTTCTTATTGCGTCTCACTTTGTCGCCCAGGCTTGAGTGCAGTGTCACACTCATGACCACCCCAGTGTTGACCTGCTGGGCTCCAGTGATCCTTCCGCCTCAACCTTCAAAGTAGCTAGAACTACAGATGCTCACTACCAACGCCCAGTTAATTTTTTATTTATTGTAGAGACAAAGTTGCCGAGGTTGGTCTCAAACCCGTGGGGTCAGGCAATCCATTCGCCTTGGCCTCCCAAAGTGCTGGGAGTACAGGCTGAGCCACCGAGCCCAGCCTAAAGATTTTTATGTAGTCAAATATGTCTCTTTCTTTGTAAAAGTATTTGGGTTTCCTGTTCCATCCATGGTCTAGAGAAAACTATAGATAAATTTCGTATGAATGTATGTCTGCTAATGTCTATGTGTGTGTGTGTGTTGTGTGTGTGTGTGTGTGTGTGTGTGTGTGTATCCACACACATTTGCAACATTTTTAAATGCATTTCTAAATAAAAAAAAAATAACTTGAATACAGTAATGCATTAAAATCTTAATTTTCCAGTGACCAAACAAGATTTATTCTAGAAGTTCAAGGGTAGACTCACATGAGGAATTGTGTCAGCCAGAGAAAGTTCTGGCTCAGGGCTTAGAGCATGGTGTGTCCTAGTCCTGCCATCTGCTAATTGTCTAACTTTGAGTTGTAAATCTCTTTGAGCTTCAGTCTCCTCATCTACAAAATTAGCAGGACAAGAGTAGTACCACTGTATAGGGTTGATGAGAGTACTAAATGGGATAATTTTTTTTTTTTTAGTCAGAGTCTCACTGGAATGCTGGAACATAATCAGGCTGGAGTGCAGTGGCATAATCACAGTTACCGTAGCCTTGACCTGCTGGGCTTAGGTGATCCTTCTGCCTCAGCCTTTCAGGTAGCTGGGACTATAATGCATACCATCACCCTGGCTAATTTTTTATTTATTGTGGAGAAGAAGTCTTGCCATGTTGCCCAGACTGGTCTTGAGCTCATGCGCTTAGGCGATCTTCTCACCTCAGCCTTCCAAAGTGCTAGAATTGAGCCACCACGTTGGCTAAATGGGATAGTATCTGTAAAGCAGTTAGAATTGGGTGTGGTGCATAATAAGTAGTCAATTGATGTTATATATAACTATTCGTTACATCAAATTAAAAAGAAAATTCATGTGACTACAGTACATTAATAAGTATTTAAAAGGTATATAATGAAATTCTGTGGCTAATCCTAATAAAAACCTAAGTAAAGCAGTTATAGAAGGAATCTAGATAAATATAGAAATATATACCAATACCTAGCAGCAACTATATTAAATGACACACTCCAAGCCTGACTGGGAGGACTGCATTCAGCACGGTTGCCCCAAATCTGTGAAACCCACGTGGTGTAAACTTGGCAACCTTTTGGGGAGAGGGGGACCAGAAGGAGCTGCTGTGGCAGTCTGTCTGACCTTTGCTAATCTGTGTGTTGCTTCTCCTTTGTCTGGAGCAGGTGTCCTGAGGTCTGCACTTCCCATTTGCCTTTCACCAGGTGTGGCTTCTGGCCTCACCCTGAAGGAACCAGGAATGCCTGGGGTTGGACTGGAAAGAGGATTGTTAAAGTGATAAGTCACCTCAAAATGGCCAGAGGAGCAGTTTCACCCTAGGGGGAGCTTTGGGAATAAAGTGTGACATTTAGAGTATAGCGCATCAGGTGCCATGGTTCTGCACTTCCTCTAGGTGAGAAATTAGTACGATCATAATTTATTTTTATTTTTATTTTTGAGTTGGAGTCTCACTCTGTCACCTAGATTAGAGTGCAGTGGCACACTTACAGCCACCACAGACCTACTAGGCTCAGGCGATCCTTCTACCTCAGCTTTCCAAGTAGCTGGAACCACAGGCAACCTTCACCATGCCTGGCTAATTTTTTTGGAGGGTAGGGGTTATTGTAGAGATGAGGTCTCACCAAGTTGCCTAGGCTGATCTTGAACCCACGGGCTCAGGCAATTCTCTCGCTTCTGCCTCCCAAAATTCTGGGATTACAGGTGTGAGCCACCATGCCTGACAGCACAATCACAATTTTTTTTTAAACTTAAAAAAATTTTTTTTGTAAAGATGGGGTCTCACTGTGTTACCCAGAATGGTCTTAAACTCCTGGCCTCAAGCGATCCTCTTATCTCGGCCTCCCAAGGTGCTAGTGTTACAGGTTTGAGCCACTGTGACTGGCCACGCGTAGTCATAATTTCTTTTCTTTTTTAAAATTTCAGTAGCTTTAGGGGATACCAGCAGTTTTTGGTCTGGGCTTTAAGTGTACCCTCCATCCCTGTTTGTGTACATTTGTACCCGATAGGTGATTTTTCGTCTGAGTCTCCAGTGTCTATCATGCCATTCTCTATGTCACAGTCATACTTTCTGATCTCCCCCTTCCTCTTCTACATGCAAAACAAGTAGATGAGAGAGAGAGAGAGAGAGAGAGAGAGAGAGCGCGCGAGAGCGCTTGCGAGTGAGAGAGCGAGAGAGCCTAGACTTAGGGGCAGGGATTTCTCAGCATTGGCCTGCTTTCAGCCTAGTGTCTGTTGAACATCTACCTGTGTTTTTTTCCTTGTATCTTTCTTATGGCATTTCTCACATTGACTTTTAGTTTAGAAATGTTTGATTAGATAACTTAAAATTTATGTAAAACAATAGGTAATGAGTATATAAGTTTTGAAGCATACTAATAAGCGTCTGAGAGCCAAACTTCCTGCAGAGAACGAAACCATTGTGCACCATGTCTGGAGATTTTTCCTCCAGAAAGAATTTGCACTTGCTGCTGGCAGAGACCACTTTAGCCCCCTTATGGGTCTTTCATAAGGCTGAAGTCATAGGTTCTATTCTTCTATGCTGTGTGGGCTTGACTGTGAAGTCTTGCCATTGATGGCTGACTTTGGCATTTGTTTCCAGAGTAGACTTGATTTTTCTACTTCCTTTTGACACTGGTTTCATTTTTTTTTTTTTTTTTGAGTTGGAGTCTCACTCTGTCACCCAGACTGGAGTGCAGTGGCCGCTCCCGGCCACCGCAGCCTCGACCTGCTGGGCTCTGGCAATCCTTCCACCTCAGCCTTCCAAGTAGCTGGAACTACAGTCACGCGCTACCACGCCTGGCTCATTTTTGATTTATTGTAGAGATGAGGTCTCACCAAGTTGCCCAGGCGGGTCTCGAACCCGCGGGCTCAGGCAATCCACTCACCTCAGCCTGTAATCTCCAAAGGCGCGAGATTACAGGCTGAGCCACCGAGCCCGGCTTGGTTTCATCTTAACAGTGTTTTTCCACCTTTGGAGATTTCTCTTCCATTTCCAGAAATTAAATTATGTTAATATATTTAATCTTGGTTCTTTTGTTGTTTCATTATTGTGGGAAGGCCCATTACAGTACCTGCTCAACATAGCACCTGGAGAAAAAACCCTCCTCTTTCTCTTTTTACCTTTTTTGGTTTGTTTTTTGAGTTGTGGGTCTCACTCTGTTGCCCATACTGGAGTGCAGTGGCACAGTCACCTCAGCTTTAAATTCCTGGATTTGAGTGATCCTCCTGCCTCAGCCTCCCAAGTAGCTGGGACTACAAGTGTGCATCACCATACTTCCCTAATTTTTTGATTTTTTTTTTTTGTAGGGGCAAGGTCATGCTATGTTCCCCCGGCTGGTCTTAAACTCCTGGACTCAAGCAATCCTCCTACCTCGGCCTCCAAAAGTGCTTGAACTACAGTTGTACACCACCACATCAGCTAACTTTTTGTTTTTTTTGTAGAGATGGGATCTTGCTGTATTGCCCAGGCTGGTCTTGAACTCCTTGACCAAGGCAGTCTTCCTGCCCCAGCCTCCCAAAGTGCTAGGATTACAGGTGTGAACCACTGCACCTGGCCCTTTCTACCTTTTAATAGAAGAATTTTAGTTTTATTTTTCTTATGCGTAAACCACAAGAATGGGAGCTTTATTTAATGGATTTCTTAACTTTTTTTTATTTTAAAGATGTGGGGTACAATTCAGGGTTAGGTATTAATGTTCATTATGATGGTACCCTTATTGATGAGGTGTGTCCCTTCCTTCCTGGCAATTTCCCTCAACTGCCAACCCTACCCCCCCTCCGCTGGCAGTTTCCCACTGCTGCCAATCCCTTTCTTATAATATTATGACATTTAATGGATTTCTGAGTCTCTTAAAAGCACTTGAACTTATGGGGCATATGATGGGAGCTTAATAAATGCTAATAATTAAGTATTGGCATTGGGTTTGTAAAGGTCAGTAGGTAAAACCGATTCAGCTTTGAACCTATGAGAGAGTTGTATGTGTGTCCGAATTAATTCAAAATGCCACCTTTATTACAGGTACACTGTATGTGGTGTACTAATAAGCTCATATGTGGTGCTAGCAAGTGGGCTTGCTAACTCCCTGGTCCATATTCTAGGCCCTGGCACAGCCTTCTCGTATGTCAGCTGAGCCTACAGAGCAGACACACTTGCTCCAGATGGCTGCTTTGCATTGGTTTAGGGGTGGAAAGGAAAGGAAAAGAGGCTAATTTCTATCGCTGATATCTTTTTTTTTTTTTTTTGAGTTAGAATCTCACTCTGTCGCTCAGGCTGGAGTGCAGTGGCATGCTCACAGCTACCCCAGCGTTGACCTGTTGGACTCTGGTGATCCTTTTGCCTCAGCCTTCCAAGTAGCAGGAACTACAAGCACACGCTACCATGCCTAATTTTTTATTTATTGTAGAGACTAGGTCTCGCCAAGTTGCCCGGGCTGATCTTGAACCCTCAGGTTCAGGCAATTCACTCGCCTTGGCCTCGCAAAGTGTTGGTATTACAGGCTGAGCCATCAAGTCCAGCCACTGATGCTCTTTTAATGATGATCTCCACTCAGACAAGAAGCCTCTGCTTGGTAGCTGCCCCCACCCACCAGGAAGAACACTGTCCTCTGCTGTTGTCCTGTGGGCAGGAGTAGGCATGGCATAGACGAGGAACACTGAAGGAATAGCCCTCCTTCTGGAAATCAGTGGCAGGGTGGCAGGCATTCCTTCCTGCTATTGGGAGATGGGATATACATAAAGATCATGTCCAATTAATAGGCGAGTATGCTGGGTGTGCCACCTGCCATCTAGTGCTCATGGGAAAGCACTGTGGGTAGATGATGCAGGTACTAGGCCCTCAGTAGAACTGGCTTTTATTGCTTGTTGTCTTTAGTCATTGGTGTACCAGAGGGAGGGTAACTGGAAGCTGAGTGGATTATAGGGATTTGAAGGAAAGAAGATTTAGATTTCAGGCTACTAGTGGGCTGCCAGGCACCAGACCAGGTACTTTATTTCATTTAATACTCTCGGTAGCCTATGAGGTAAGAGATGCTGCTCTTCTTTTTTTTTTTTTGAGTTGGAGTCTCACTCTGTCACCCAGACTAGAGTGCAGTGGCCGCTCCCAGCCACCGCAGCCTCAACCTGCTGGGCTCCGGCAATCCTTCCACCGCAGCCTTCCAAGTAGCTGGAACTACAGGCGCGCGCTACCACGCCCGGCTAATTTTTGATTTCTTGTAGAGATGAGGTCTCGCCAAGTTGCCCAGGTGGATCTCGAACCCGCGGGCTTAGGCAATCCACTCACCTCGGCCTCCCAAAGTGCGGGATATAGGCTGAGCCACTGAACCCAGCTTGCTCTTCTTTTTTTATAGCTGAGGAAACTGAGGCTCAGCTCAGTTTCCTCAGCTATGTGATCCCGTAGCTTAGTGGGCTATGTGCTGGCATTTGTACCAGGCTACAAGCTAAGGCTGCACTTCCTTTTTGAGACTTGTCATCCACATCTGAGCTGTATGTGCCTAGGGGTGAGGCTTCCATCTTGCATGGGGTTTTTCCCTTCTTTCAGCATATCCTGTGCCCTTTGGTACTAAGCCTTGTGGGAGTGAGGGATGATGGATACGGCAGTGGGGGACATGCACTGGTGTGTAACAGGCCTGCTTCTGTGGCAGCTTAGAGAGGGGAGCAGTCAACCCCCTCTGGGTCTACAGGACAGAGGCCATACCTGGTACCAGTGTGGGGTTTGCCAGTCCTGAATGGAGAACTGGCATGCTGGCCTGAAAGTTTGCCTGCTTAAAAGCTGTGCAACCATCAAATGTGTAAAATCCAAAGTGTATATGTAGAGTTCCCAATATCTCAGCCTGTAATCCCACGCCTTTGGGAGGCTGAGGTGAGTGAATTGCCTGAGTCCGCGGGTTCGAGACCCTCCTGGGCAGCGAGACCTCATCTCTACAATAAATCAAAAACTCAGCCGGGCGTGGTAGCGCACGCCTGTAGTTCGGCTATTTGGAAGGCTGAGGCGGAAGGATTGCCGGAGCCCAGCAGGCGAGGCTGCAGTGGCTGGGAGCGGCCACTGCACTCCAGTCTGGGCGACAGAGTGAGAATCCAACTCAAAAAAAAAAAAAAATTTTTTTAAATGGATGGAAAAAGCATCTGTAGCTTTTTGTCTCAATGTGAAGTTAAAGGAGGAAGCTTCAGTGGAGTGTTGTTGACAATGACACTACGTTACAGATTCCCAATTGCATAATTCAGAACACTGGGGAAATTTTGGCTTGCGTTTTTGCAAGGTGCTTGTCAATTACTGGGTAAGTAGAAGTAAGGAAGTTGCTGTGGAGGGGTTTCCTCATTGGTGAGAAACAAGGCAGAACTTGTCATTTTGAAACTTGTTCTGGAGAGCAAGTACAGTGCTCTTTAGAATGTCTTCTGCCTGTCCTTTTTCTTTTCAAAGATTCTTTTAAAAACATCAGTGTTGGCTTTCTCTCTTTGTCTTTCAGTGATTTTGTTGCAGGGCATTTTGGACAGGGATATTTTTCATAAATTCCTGTTTGGGCTGACATTCACAGGCCAGATATGTTTGCTCCAGCATGTGGGCAGACGCTTGTGCTGTCAAAGGTCTTACTTCTTCATTGACCCCAGTCACAAAAGTTGTCTTAAATCTGTTAGAATGGATTCAGTTCCACATGCTGTTCATAATTGGAAAATCCAGGTATGTGCTTTTATTTCTAGAACTTTGTCCTATTTGAAATATATGAACATGTTATAAAGAAACACACTCAAAGCCATTTAAAAGCATGACTTAGCTGAGTGTAGTGGCATGTACCTCTCAGCTATTTATGAGGCTGAACTGGGAGAATCCATTAAGCCCACAGGTTCTGAATCTCGCCTGGACAACATAACCCCATCCGCTTAAAAAAAAAAAAAAAGAGTAGCTCAGCCTGTAATCCCATCGCTTTGGGAGACCAAGATGAGTGGATTGTCCGAGCCCGCAGGTTCAAGACCTGCCCGGGCAACTTGGTGAGACCTCATCTCTACAATAAATCAAAAATTATCCAGGCGTGGTAGTGTGCGCCTGTAATTCCGGCTACTTGGAAGGCTGAGGTGGAAGGATCGCCGGAGCCCAGCAGGTCGAGGCTGCAGTGGCCGGAAGCGGCCACTGCACTCCAGTCTGGGTGACGGAGTGAGACAACAATTAAAAAAAAAAAAAGTAAAGGCATGGTTTCATTTTCTTAGAGTGAGACAGCAGACTTTGTGGTAGAACTGTTTTTGTAAAATGGATATTATCTGGTGTAATCCTTCCTCCTCTTGTTGTTTTCCTCTGAGTGTTAAGCTACAGGCCCTTGGAATCTTCTGAGTGAATGGAGAGAGGTGCCACAGGCATGGCCATAGCAGAGAGGGCTGTGGAGAGGCTGGAGCAGGGTAGTACAGGGTGCCTGTGTCGTTGCCTGACCATTACGGCGCTCTAGGCGCCGTGGGGAGACCCTGCAGGATAGCTTCGTGGTTTGAGAGTCACTTTTCACTGTCAGCACTGGTCATTACCACAAGTGTTCCAGGTTGGATGGTGTATGAGTGCCAAGCACCTTGTTGACCTTCATCTTATGCAGGACCCTGCCTTCATTTCCATGTGCTTACTTCCTTTGAGATTTTTAACAAATTATTCATTTCTTTAGACTTCATCTTCCCTGGCTAAATTTAAAAATGAAGACCATGTTGCCACTGGCTCCTTTTCACAAAGGACATAGTGAATCTTAATTAGTTTAAACTTTTATTATTTCTGTAATGAAGTTTCTAATTTGGAAGGATTTTAGATATACAAAAGACTTGCAATGCTAATACAGAGAGTTATTGTGTACCTTTTACCTGGTTTCCTCCAATGTTAAAGTCTTGTATAGCCACAGCACAATTGTAAAAATTAAGAAATTAACATTGATACAGTATTTTAACTAAGCTACAGACTTTATTTGGATTTCACCAATTTTCTCATTGATGTTCTCTTACAGTTCTAGGATTCCATCCAGGTTCCCATGTTATATTTAGTTGTCATTTTTCCTTTGACCTATGGCAATTTCTCAGACTTGTTTTTCATGACTGTGACAGTTTTGAAGGATGCTGGTCAGGTGTTTTGTGGTTTGTCCCTCAGTTTGAATTTGCCCAATGTTTTTTCTTAGTACTAGATTGGGCTTATGAGTTTTAGGGAAGAATCTTGCAAAGGCAAAGTACCCTTCTTATCACGTCATGGCGGTACCTGATAGCACCATGACTACCACTGCTGATGTTAACCCTGCAGATTTACTGTTGTCATTTCTCAGTTTTATATATGTCTTAAGTGATGCTGGCTCCCCACAGGTTGCTGGTCCCTTCAGACCAGGACCCCTGCTCCACTTGCTCTGTACCTCTTCCCAGTGTGGAGAACTCTGGATGTCAGTGTCCAAGAGAGCCTGCCACATCAAGTAGAGATGCGTTTGAGTTTCATGATTTTGTGAGCAGTTCAGTTTTTACATCACAGGTGAAACGAGATTGGCCATTTGTTGATAATTGTTGAATTTGGATCATTATTCTAGTCTCTCTATTTTTTATGACATTTTCCATTAAAAAAGAAAAAGAGAGTAAAACATTTCCAAGAGATAATGAATCCCAGATTGCTTGATGGTGTAGGTATTATGATATGCATTGTTGCAAGAGTTGTTCAGGCTGTTACTCATCTTTAACACATTTTCCCCAAGGCCTCCAAAAGAAGAAAAACTTGCATCTAAAGCAATGTTAGGTGGTCTTGCTAATAACAATATAACAATGAAACAATAATATTCCTTAATATCTTTTATTTTTGGGTCGGAATCTCACTCTGTCACCCAGGCTGGAGTGCAGTGGCATGCTCATGGCCACCGCAGCCTTGACCTACTGGGCTCAGGTGATCCTTCCACCTCAGCCTTCCAAGTAGCTGTAACCACAGGCACGCTCCACCACACCCTGCTAATATTTTTTTATTTATTGTAGAGGCAAGGTCTTGCCAAGTTGCCCAGGCTGGTCTCGAACCCCTGAGCTCAGGCAGTCCTCTTGCCTCAGCCTCCCAAAGTGCTGGGATTATAGGCATGAACCACTGAACCCAGCTAGAGGTTTACTTATTATGTGCTGTATTAGTTAGGGTTCTCCAGAGAGATAGAACCAATAGGATGGGTGGGTAGATGAATGAATGGATGGATAGATGGATGGTGGGTGGATGGATCCATAAATAGATAAAGATATATGAAAGGGGATTTATTAGGGAATTGGCTCATATGATTATGGTGGTTGAGAAGCCCCACCACAGGCTGTTTGTAATCTGAAGACCGTGGGATGCTGGTGGTGTGACTCAGTCCACGTCTGAAGGCCTCAGAACCAGTAAAGCTGATGGTATAGCTCTCAATCTGATAACTGAAAGCCTGAGAACCTGGGGCCACTGTTTTAAGTCCTGGAGTTCAAGGCTGCCAAGCCTGGAGTTTTTTTGTCCAAGGCAGGAGGTGAATGTATCCTGGCTCCAGGAAATTGGTCAACACATTTGACTCTTCCCCATTTTTGTTCTCTCCAGGTCCCTGGCAGAGTGGATTTTGCCCACCCACATTGAGGGCAGATCTTCCCTACCTAGTCTTTTCAAACTCACACTCTAATCTCTTCTGAAAACACCCTCGGACACATCCCAAAATAATGCTTTACGAGGGTTTTAGGTATTCCTTTATCCAGTCAAGTTGTCACCTGAAACTAACCATCACATACGACCCTTTGAGGTACAGTATTAAAATTTTGAGTAAGAGTTCAGATGTTTCCTATTTCTTGGCACATAGGCACATGTCTTTTCCCATTGTTCCCATCATCTTTTCTCCTAGCACTGGCTCAAAATGGAGAAGAGAAAGGAGAAGACAATGGTAGAGTTCTGGAATGCTTGGAACCATGATTTCATTTACTTATATATTTATACCCCTCCTGGTTTCACCAAGGATTTGAGTGGCTCATCTGTGGCTATGAAAAAAATGGAGGTGACCCGAATTCCTTCTTTGCCATCCCCAAAGCAACAGCAATAACAGATATTTAGTTCTGATAGAAGCCTCAGTGATCACCAAGAGCTCTTGGAGTGTCACAGTATTTGTGGAGGCCCGGGCACACTCTATCATCAGAGGAATCAGGGACCATAGCTTCTTGTGCCGCCACTGCTGTGTGATCTGGCAGGCCACTTCCCCCCAAACTGTAGTTTTCTTATCTAAAAAATGGGATAGTACTCTCACCTTGCAAGGTTATCATGAGTATTGAGTCATTGTATATAAAGATCCTGGCAAATGTACATAAGATGTCATAAGTATGCACTCATTAAATAAATAGTACCTAATTTTATCACCTGTTTGCAGGGTTTCTTCTTTCTTTCTTTTCTTTTCTTTTCTTTCTTCTTTTTTTTTTTTTTTTTTTTTGAGTTTGTGTCTAACTCCGTTGCTCAGGCTGGAGTGCAGTGACACACTCACTGCCACCCCAGTGCCTACCTGCTGGGCTCCGGTGGTCCTTCCACCTCAGCCTTCCAAATAACTGGAACTACAGGCACATGCTGCCACGACTGGCTAATTTTGATTTATTGTAGAGATGAGATCTCAAACCCACGGGCTCAGGCAATCCACTCGCCTTGACCTCCCAAAGTGCTGGGATTACAGGCTGAACCACTGAGCCTGGCCTTTTGTTTTATTTTTTTATTTTAAAGATGTGGGGTACAATTAGGGTTACGTATACAAATGTTCATTATGCAGGTACCCTTGTTGATGAGGTGTGCCCCCTGCAGTGTTTCTAAACACCAACTCATGATGCTCTTTTCACTGCTATGCAGTCAGAATGTCAACAGTGTAGCAATTCTATTACAAAACTAAAGATACTTAGTTTAAAACTTTTTATTTATTCTGATGTTGCACTTACTACCTGTTTTTTGGTGTTAAAATCATGAACTGAAATCATGGGAGGTGATAGATCTTTTTCATTTTTTAATGTCCTTAGTTGACAAAATAAAGTAGGCAACCGTGTACTGGCTGTTTTTCCTGCCCTCAGTAAAAGACACTGGTCAGTAAAGTTGGAGGCTTCCATCTGGTGCTCTGCTCTCCCTTGAGGGAGGAGGAAGTCAGCAGTCCAAGAGGGGAGGCAACAGCCAGCGGTGCAGTGACAAAGCCCTTCCTGACCTGCCTTAGTTCAGAGTCTACCTTTCCTGGGGAGTTTTCCCAAATATCTTCCTGGGTCCCTGCCCCAGCCCCACCTTTAGCACTGCTTAGGTCTATTATGCTTAGGTCTATTGTGTAGCACTTGTCAACTCTGTGTGGTCTTCTGGGTACCTTCTGTTTACTCTACTAGACTCTAAGTTGCTTAAGGACAAGTTTGGTGAATTATTAGTTTGTAGCTTCTAGAGCCTAGCATAGAGTTGGTGCTGGAAAATGTTTGTCAGATGACTGAATTAAAACATAAATAAATGAAGGACAGCATCACACCAATAAAACAGTAACACAGCATGCTCCTAACTTCATTCCTGAGAATATGCATAAACTCACCAGGAACCTTGCTCACACTCCTTTGAATTTCGGGCCTTTGTGGAGTGATTTTCTGTCTTCAGTGCGGTGCCCAAAGAAGGCTCAGGTTGTTCTCAGGATCATGGGGCTGTGTGACATCTTAACCACCGAGGTGTTGTACTAGAAATCTAGGTGTTGCTTCTTCTGATGGCATTTGAGGATTTTATAAAATGCATAAGAAAAAAATTAACATATTCCTTCTATCACATTGGTGCTTTAAAGTTTTTCCTCCATTGGGCTTTCTGTTTTAGTCTGGCTTCACTTTTTTTTCCTCCATCTTTGTATAGATGCCAGAGAAGCAAAGAAGCTTATGTAAAGGGCTTTAACTTCTTTACTTTGCCAGAGATAGAACTGGTACTTAGTTCAGCTTTGTCCTGGCACCTTCTTTTTTGATAGAGAATGTTAGACATTTGGCTTGTTTTGTTTTGTTCCTTTTTTGTGTTTATGTGTGGGAGGTGTAAGGGCAAGATGACTCTATTTACATCTTGGTTCATGAAAAGTATGAAAGACTAATAAGTAGGACTGGAAAATAGCCTCTTCCCAGCCAAAGGAAAAATAAGAAAAAGATGGACCTATCACAACACTTTTACAGAATTTGTTTATGATTATGGTAGGTTACTAGAATTTAAGATTTACTTATCATTTTAAGACAAAAGCCAGCACCCTAAATTATTATATTAGATTGTATTGGTTTACTGTCTAGCAGCTGTTGAAACCTGTCACAGAGACCTGCCATTTCCAGGGCACTTCACTGACATTGTCATGCTTTTTATTGTGGTAATAATGGAGAGAACTTGAGTTAGCCTGGTTAGAAAGTGAACCATTTGGCCTTGTCACAATTGTTGGTATATGATAGAGGATCAGTTAGTTATCCTAAGACTTGAGATCTGATAAGTCACACTTAGATCGCCATGTAGTTCTTGGTCAATGTGAATCATCATTGTATTGCAAATGCTGGGTAGAGAAAGTTCTGTTACTAGGAGGGTTCTGTGAAGGGCTTTTCTTCCTGTCCTCCTTTTTTCCTTCTCTCTTATTGTTTCCCCTCCTTCTGCCCCTTCCTCTCCCCTTCTTTCTTTCTCTTTATTGAGATAATAATTTAAATACGTAGAATGCATCCATTTAGGAGCTTTGGCAAATGGATGCATCTGTGTACCCTCTGACCCAGTTAAGACAGAACATTTCCATTGCTCTGAAAGTTCCTTGCTCCCTCTGCCCCCCCCCCCCAACAACTGGCAAGCAAAGATCTGTCACTGTAGATTAGTTTTGCTTTGTTTTGAACTTCCTATACATAGATATACATTAGTGTGTGCCCCTTTGCATCTGACTTTTGCTCAGCTTAATGGTTTTGTGATTCATCTCTGTTACATATATCAGTTTCATTCCTTTTTATTGCCAAGTAGTTTTCCACTGAATGTCAATGCCACACAGTGAGGTTTTGATGTCCTGTAGGAGATGTGTGACAGAGAAATCTAGGCACGAGATATGTATGGTATAGTTCATATCTCTTTTTGTAGTTCCCCCTTCCTCCCCAACTTTTAGCAGCAATTGAGGAAGGCACAGAGGGTGAGCAGATAAGTAAGCAAACCAGTTTTTGGGCCAGTCTTCTTTTCATCAAAGTCATGAGTCCTGCTAGTCCTTGAATAGCTTGGCTTCTCAGAATACCTCTATTCTGGTTACCCCTGGCTGTGGCAGCTTATAGGATCTTGGTGGTTGCCTTCCTGCAGATGGGGAGATCAGAATTCCTATTGGTAAAGGCCTGTAATCAGAGGGCTCCTCTTGGGCTTTTAACGCCCGCCATCCCTGCTAATGATGGGCCCCCTGTCTCAGTGTTTGAGCCGTGCCAAGTCCAGGGACCCCAATGCCTAGGAACTGTGGAACCTGCCCAGTGCCAGGCTGCCAGGTACCCTATCTTGTACAGAACTGCCTGCCACCGAGGTATCTGCTTTGCCCTTGCCCCTCTCCTGGCTTAGCTGTTAGTTTCAGCCCACTGTGGAAAGTTTGAAGTGCAGAACTGCAATCTGCAGTATTTTATTAACAACCCAATTTTTGTGTGCCCATAACCACTTTAAGAATCACCTTATGAGAGAGAGTGGCTTTGCTTAGGGCTGGGGGCATAGAAGGATGGTAGCTAAAGAGTGCAGAGTTTCTTTTAGAGGTGATGAAAATATGATTAAATTGACTGTGGTGATGGTTGCACATATTTGTGAATGTACTAAATACCATTGAATTGTACACTTTATTTTATTTTATTTTATTTTTTTGAGTTGGAGTCTCACTCTGTTGCCCAGACAGGAGTGCAGTGGCCGCTCCCGGCCACCGCAGCCTCGACCTGCTGGGCTCCAGCGATCCTTCTGCCTCAGCCTTCCAAGTAGCTGGAACTATAGGCGCACGCTACCACGCCCAGCGAATTTTTTATTTATTGTAGAAATGAGGTCTCGCCAAGTTGCCCAGGCGGGTCTCAAACCCGTGGGCTCAGGCAATCCACTCACCTCAGCCTCCCAAAGTGCTGGGATTACACGCTGAGCCACCAAGCCCAGTTCGAATTGTACACTTTAAGTGAGTGAATTGTATGGCCTGTGAATATTATATCTCAATAAAGCTTTTTTTTTTTTTTTTTTGAGTTGGAGTCTCACTCGGTCACCCAGACTGGAGTGCAGTGGCCACTCCCGGCCACCGCAGCCTCTACCTGCTGGGCTCCAGCGATCCTTCTACCTCAGCCTTCCAAGTAGCTGGAACTACAGGTGTGCGCTACCACACCCGACTAATTTTTGATTTATTGTAGAGATGAGGTCTCGCCAAGTTGCCCAAGCAGGTCTTGAACCCGCGGGCTCAGGCAGTCCACTTACCTCAGCCTCCCAAAGTGCTGGGATTACAGACTGAGCCACCGAGCCCAGCCAAGCTTTTTTTAAAAAGGTATATGTATTAGGGCAAGGACAGCTTATAGAGGACTAGAGAAAAAATTATGTTTTAGAAATTTTCTTTCCAAATGACATGACCTAATTTTTCTCACAGGTCAAGTTTTGTGGGAGGCATGCGTTTGGTAGAAAGAGAATGGGCTTTGAAAGGATCAGGTAGACCTGAGTTTGAATCCTGTTCTACCATTATTACCTGGGTGACCTTGGATAGGCTGTTAACTCTGTCTGTTGTAGTTTCCCTTCCCGTAAAATGGGCTTAGTAGTACAATGGCAGCCATTTTCACTATATGACCGTCATATAACACAAGACCTCAGATACAGGAAGCAGCTAGTTAGATCTGGCCTGATGTCTTTGAGTGATACTAGGCTAATGAACTTGCTTGCTTGGCTCGCTTCTGGGAAAATCCCCATGTGGCATGCTTCTGTGCGTGTAGTGTGCAGTCACTGGAACAGGTCTGAGCTGATGGATGTTGCTGGTCTTTAGTCAACTTGGTGTACTCTGTTTCTGATTTTTTTCTGCCTTAATCCACAGGGTTTGAGTAGGCTGGTGGCAAGCTTTTAGACCAACATGGCCGGGCTCGGTGGCTCAGCCTGTAATCCCAGCACTTTGGGAGGCCGAGGTAAGTGGATTGCCCGAGCTTGCGAGTTTGAGACCAACCCAGGCAGCTTGGCGAGACTTTGTCTCTACAATAAATAAAAAAAATTAGTTGGGCACAGTAGCATGCTCCTGTAGTTCTGGCTGTTTGGAAGGCTGAGGCAGAAGGATCGCCTGAGCGTGCCACTGTACTCCAGCCTGGACGACAGAGTGAGACTCCAACTCAAAAATAAAAAAGATCCGGCCGGGCTCGGTGGCTCTGTAATCCCGCGCCTTTGGGAGGCTGAGATGAGTGGATTGCCTGAGCCCGCGGGTTCGAGACCCGCCTGGGCAGCGAGACCTCATCTTTACAATAAATCAAAAAATCAGCCAGGCGTGGTAGTGCACGCCTGTAATTCTGGCTACTCGGAAGGCTGAGACAGAAGGATTGCCGGAGCCCAGCAGGTGGAGGCTGCGGTGGTCGGGAGCGGCCACTGCACTCCAGTCTGGGCGACAGAGTGAGACTCCAACTCAAAAAACAACAACAACAACAACAACAACAACAAAAGATCAACTCATGTCCTCTCCTTTGAGAAGCCTTTCCTGACCCCACTCTCTACTCTGGGTCATTGCTCCCCTCGGTGTCCCTCAGCCCTTAGGACACACTGAATTTTTACCTTTATCTATACCATTTTTATTTATTCATGTATCTTCACTGCCTGTACATTGTGGAGCAATTCAAGGTAGAGAGGCCCTAAGGCCATAATCATTGTGCCTGGCACTAAGGTTTGTTGAAAGAATGCCCAATGGTTTCAAGTCTTTGGTGACAGAAACCAGATCAGAACTGGAAATTCCAGCTTAGGCACTGCATGCCAGAGGTTAGCAGATGAGCTTCCCTGGAGCCGTATTTCTGTTCCAGCACCACCTCAGGGGACTGTACCACTGGCCCAGGACAGGAGAGCTGCCTGAACCAGTGTTGCCCTCTGTCAGAGTCTACTTTTTCTGCCTGGAGTCCATTGGTGAGGTGTGGCCCACATTATGGGCAGGGAGAGAGTGCCCCAGCCACACTGGAAATCATTACTTTTTAGTCCTACTTCTGTCTGCACTCTTAGTTCAAATTTGGTTTTCTTTTTCTCTACCCCACTGGCACTCTGGCATTGTGGAGTGGGACCTAGGAGGCCTTCCCCTGCCTGAGGGGTCCAGGGGGCCTGAGGAGATGTGGGGGCCACCACATGGCCTGGGCTGAGGATGGCTGCTGCAGGCACCAGGACGGCCTTCCCCTGGCCCTATCCCTACCCTTTACCCCACCTCGACCTTGGCCTTTGTCCTTAACCCCAATCCTTGTTCTAGCCTGAGCCCTCTTCTCCTTTCCCACATTAAATTTTTTACTAACCAACAATTGTATCCAAGGGAAGGCAAGATGGAGGATGATTGTGGTACAACCGGGACTCTGGATGCTGACTGCCCGGTTCAAATCCTGTCTCCCCCTGTACTAACTATGGGGCATGGGGCAAGTGTCTCAGTTATCTCGCCTGGGAAATGGAGATAACAGTACTTACCCCCATAGAGTTCTTTTCATGATTAACCAGAAATTAAGTAAGCACTGTAAGTGTTTATTAAGTAGCCTGTGTTTGTTGAATTAAAAAAAAAGTGAGAGAATGAGACTCTTAAACAAAATAAAAAATAAAGAGAAAACCAAGAGTTCTAAGTAGTGCTCTGGGACAAAAAAAAGAGTTTTCTGCTATCCTGGATTGATGAAGAGGACAGCTAGACCATCGGTAGGCTTCACCGGAACTCAGGCTTATTCTTTCTTAGTACGTACTTGTAGGTGGGATGACCTGGTACTCCAGCATGTATCCCTCTGTGACAGTACAGTTGGTTTTTAAGCTGTGTTGCATTGACTTCTCTGCTTTTTGGGGGAGTGGGAGCTTTGTGGGAAAGAGTGGCAAAATAATTTTTCAAGTAGTGTAATTATTGTCATATGTCAAGTAATAGTCTCATGCTGTGTTGTCTTTGCTTTATTATTGGTGTTTGTCCATTAAGGAATTTCTTAACCCAAAATTTTGGAAAGAGATTTTTAACCTGTTTTGTTTGTGTTAAAAGGTGAGATTAGATGACTGTTTTTAACTTAACATTTTTGAGAGAATATGAGTAAGAAAAACTCTTGTAATTAATGTAATCCACTTAACATAGTCTCCCGTTGCAAAATTGCAATTTTTTTGTCGCTTACATTTTCTCCCATTGCTGCATATTCCTCTTGAGGTCATATTGCACAAAATAGACAGTCATGCTGCTGAGAGACTGGGGGGTTCCCAGTCCTGTCTTCCACATGAGGTTTCCTGTTCATGTTTCACTGACAAGCTTTGTCTTGGTTTATGCAGCCACAGAAAGAAATTGAGTATGTGTAGGGACAATGTAAGATTATCCTGTGCAAGTAAGTTCCTGTCATGTTAACTGTGGCACCTGGCTCCTTAGATACAAAGCATGTCTTTTTTCTCTTATGAGCAGAAAGATCCCAAATACAAGGAGAGATTAAAAGACTATCATGTATGGTGTAAGTTAGTTTATATACAGGTTGTTGTTTTTTTTTGTTGTTGGAGGAGGGATTTGTTGTATGAATTTTATTCTCAGGCCCTTTCTCCCTGATTTTCCATGGAAATGCCGAGGTTTCTGTTTGGCCACTTTCTGAAAAGCGAGCTCTTCTGTAGTGGCCACAACAGGCAGGAGCGTGCAGCCTAGGAACCTGGCTGTACAGTGAATGCAGCAGTGTAGAGGAATGACCTTATCTCGGCAGCCAACAGGAAATGATGAAATGTGCTGGGAGAATTCAGCTGGGAGACGGAGGTCAGACATACCAGCAGGGTCGGAAAGAGGCAGGTACGGAAGCTAATCTACAAAGTTGCAGGCGTTTGACAGAAAAACGTGAGTGTGCTATTTAAGACTTGCATTTCCTTTAAGGTAGACATTTTTGAAAGTAGAATTTTCATTGATTTTTTTTTTCTGAGTGATTTAACAGAAATCTCACCTTCTAAGCAAGCACACCTAGTTTTACAGCACTCTTGATGGAAATGTTCAACTAGTTCCATATTAACCAAGCAGTGTGGAATGTTTTATCCAGAGTGCTTGGAGAGAATATGAGAGTAAGTGTTTGATTTTCTTGGTGAATAGATTTTGACTTAAACAAATGAAGGATTGTGCGTTGTAATTTTTTACTCTGGTTTTAGAACATATGTGCATGCTTCCTTTCAAAATAGGTACAATAACTTTGAAACTTTGCTTTGGTATGTTTTAGACTTGCCTAACATACTTCTAGCTGTAATTTTTTCTTACCAAGTAGCTAAATGAGTTACTCGAGTTAACTCTTAATATTTTTCCCCCCTACCTTAAGGCATCATGTTTATTACGTGCTGCCATTTTCTTTCTCAACAGCCAAATCTAATTTACAAACACATAAATGGGACTTGTGAGAGGAAATGAGCAAATTAGCTTTTCCAGTTGTTTGTAATTTCTGTTTCACAACTGGCTACTGCAGACTCTTCAGGCCCCCTCCTCATCCTTCTCCTGAGTCAGTTCTTTCTCGTTTCTCTTCTCAGCTGGACTCCGTTCCCTTGTTCTCTTCTGAGGGCTGTCATCAGATACTTTCTTTATATTTTTATTGCATGGTGAAGTGTAAAAGTTATATTGTTGTAATAACCGAGCAGGCTTACATACATATTGAATTGTTTTTTTAATCTTGAAAATCACATTCCAGAATTGAAAAACTATGGCTCCCCCTTTATTTATGCAGTACTGTAATTCTAATTAGGTTTTTTTTTATCCTGATAATTAAGTGATCCATCACTAAGTGAATTATACTTATTGGATTACCTATTGCTGTAAACATTAAAAAGGCAGTGTTCTCTTTCTGTTCTCCAGAAAATGCCATGGCATTGCAGCCTGCTACATAAAGAAACTTATATTCTTGTCATGTGTTACCTGCTGTGATTTGTGTTTTTTTTTTTTTTTTTAGTTGGTGTCTCACTCTGTCACCCAGACTAGAGTGCATTGGCTGCTCCCGGCCACCGCAGCCTCGACCTGGTGGGCTCCGGCGATCCTTCCGCCTCAGCCTTCCAAGTAGCCGGAACTATAGGCACGCGCTACCACGCCTGGCTGATTTTTTGATTTATTGTAGAGATGAGGTCTCGCCAAGTTGTCCGGGTGGGTCTCAAACCTGCAGGCTCAGGCAGTCCACTCACCTCAGCCTCCCAAGGCGCAGGATTACAGGCTGAGCCACCGAGCCCGGCTGATTTGTGTATTTTTAACACTTTAGGTTGCATAGGAGAGATTTCTAGAAACCCCCAATGTATGTAGTATGTCTTTTTGACCTTAATCAGGTCTACCACTTTTGTCTTTGCTCTTATAGCTGTGAATGTCTCTCTTTCTTCAAATCTCTTCCTTCTTGACAATAAAACATTTTACTTAATTCTAGATTAACTTTAAATGCTGCATATATGAAAGTAATATGGAGGTTTTATAACTTCAAACCAAAGCCTGTCTTGTAGCTATGAGATTTATGCCAGTGAGTAAAAATAAGTATTCCTTCTTTTCTCCTTTGACTTTTTGCCCACCCACACAGTTCTTTTATTCATTTGGTGGCATCACTTAAAGGGTAAGAACGTGATATTTAGAGTTGTAATGGCTTTCGAGTTAATATGTGAGACCCTCTCACTTTAAGAAACTAATTGAAACCCAGAGAGATGACTTGCCCAAGGTCACACAGCTTGTTGGTAGCCAAGTGAGTCTGGAACCCAGTCATCCTGACATCTGGGTCATCATTACCTTTTCCATTACAGTAATCTGCTTTCTCCACATTAGTACTTGGCTAAGAGTGGCTTTTTTTTCCTTCTGATGAGTCCATTTTAATTTTATTCAATAACAATTTCCCTGTAAGTACTATTTGGCATAGATATGCAGTGAATTCCATCAAATACTAAGACTATTGACATTTCTCTCTCTTAGAGATAATTTTCCTTAAATATAAAGAATTCTCCATTTTATAAAGCTTTTCTTGTCTCTTCCCTGAGCTAGGTCTTACTTAATTGTTGTTGATTTATATCAGTTTCCTGATAGGATTATATGCTAGATGAGAATGCCAAACTTTGCAAAATCACAACTAATAAAAGAAACAGACAGGTACTCAATTCTTCATTTAAAAAGGATTCTTTAGGATGTGAAAGGGAAACTGAATATTTCAGTCCCTACTTTTCAGCATTTCTGCTTTTCAGCCCGACTAAGGGAAAACTGACAACTCTAAGTCTTGAGCAGTACTGAACAGGTTTTGGAATGTGAAATACTTTAAAATAATGCATTATTAATGTAAAAAAAACTGAAAATGATTTAAGTCATGAAACTGGAATTTACTCACAACTTTCCAGAATTATTAAAAATAGTCTGCTAAAAATTGAATTTGAATCCTCTGAAATTCAGGTGTGGGAATTAGATGTAAAAAGTACACTGAGATCAGTGGGTGACTGTTCTTGGACTTCAATGTAGCTCCCACTGTCTGTGCAAAATCACTTTAAAATGCCCTAGGAAGGGAGGTTTGTAGAATAGCACTTATATGTATTTTCTAAGGCATTTATGGTATATGCCTTGAAGAATTTCTGAAACAAGCACCTCTAGGAAAACAGGCATCTCCACAGATATGTTAATTGTACTTGAAATTGAATTTAATGGCTTTATACCTTTTTTTTTTTTTTTTTGAGTCGGAGTCTCACTCTGTCGCCCAGACTGGAGTGCAACGGCCGCTTCCGGCCACCGCAGCCTCGACCTGCTGGGCTCCGGTGATCCTTCCACCTCAGCCTTCCAAGTAGCCGAAATTACAGGCATGCGCTACCACGGCCGGCTGATTTTTTGATTTATTGTAGAGATGAGGTCTCGCCTGCCTAGGCGGGTCTCGAACCCATGGGCTCAGGCAATCCACTTACCTCAACCTCCCAAAGGCACGGGATTACAGGCTGAGCTACTGAGCCCGGCCCTATTTTGATTTATAAAACCAAGAATGAAATAGGGTACATGAGCGATATGCAGCAGGTCAGAACCGTGTCCTCCCTCCTGGCATTCTAGTGGGTACTTTTTGTCAGTGTCCTTGAAGAAGCAGCTGCTGTCATTTGGTGAACCAGATGACAACATCCTGGGTCTAAAGGAAAAGGATGCAAGACCAGAAGCCGAAGCGTCTTAGTTGACTTCTCCCATAATTTAGCTACCGTTCTTTCCCAGTTATCATTTTATTCTTTCTACTGTATTTTCAGTATAGAATATTCCAACTAGTTTCCTTTTCTTGGTATATAATTGACGTCCTTATCTTCTGTCCCAGTCAGTGCATAATATGCCCTTCCCTCTGTGGCTCCTCAATTCTGCTCACGTTAGTATCAATTCTGTTATGCCTGAGAGATTTAAAGATGTGAAGGGGATACCGAGATGCTCAGTGCTGGTTTTGCTGCAGACGGAGGAGGGGCTAAAGGGCAGCCTCTGGTGCTGTTGTTGACCCAGAAATCTCTGAGAATTTGTGCTATTGGCATTGGTGGACTTTTGGTATTTGGGCTGTCTTCATGTTCATCTCTGTTCAGGATTTATTTCCAGACCAGGTTCTAGTGGTGCCCTCAAAACCCACTCTTAAACTATGAAAAACTTCTCCCAGTATCCTATTCTTTAGAGCTGGTTAAGGAGAACTGTGGGTGGGGGGAGAGGGAGAGGGAGAGGGAGGGAGAGAGAGAGAGGGAGAGAGCGCGCTAGCAAGAGAGATTGGTAAGATGGTAATAAAAGACAAGGGTATCGATTTGAATGAATCAGTGAATGGGTAAATGAGTGAATTGCAGTGTTCTTTTTGTAGAGATTACTTTTGAAGAGGTTATAGTTAACGTTTCACTGGGCTGATCTAAATGCATTTGCACATTATAGTTCTGCCTTGGTGACAAGTGACAGTCTAGGTGTCTACTTGACGTCTCCTCCAGCCTTGGAACTCTGGCCTAAATTTTTTCTTCATTAGACTGTATCATATATGAATCATAAGACATGAATCTTTATAAAGCATATTGTTTTATTTTTGGAAAATTAAAGAATATAATGTAATGGGATTGAAATTTTGTTAATGTGAAGCCTGTGCTATGAATTTCGTACTCAGTCTTGTTTCCCATCCGGATTTGTTCTACAGTGGAGTCTTTGAAAGAAATCAGGGAAGAGTGAATTTTCTGGAAAATGCTTACTTAACAAGATGCAGGCCATTACATTGAGCTTACCAATTTGGGATTTTTCTCTTTGATTCTTAAGTTCCTAACATGTATTGGTAGTGCTAGTTTAATAAGATAAGTGAGGCACAGGGTAATTTAGGGGACAACAAAGAGATTTCTTTATAGTTCTTTTCTGGTATGAACTGACATAAATTAAAAATAGCACAGGGCTTAGTGGACTGATTACCAGTGTCTATTAACTTGGAAAGCTAAAACATTTTGTTACTTTCCCACCTATGGGGATTTTCAGCTTCGGTTCACATGGTCAGTCAGATCCTACCCTTACCGCACGGGAAGACTGATATACAGCAAGATCATGAGGCCCTGAAGAAAAGCATCAGGATCACATTGGGATGAGAAATCTTTGCATATTTAACTTTGAACTCTAAGATGCTAAATTTATTCTTATGAGCATCCATCCAATAAATTGCTGAGATTGAAGAGTATGAATTTGGGATGGTAGAAGTTGTCATAATGATGGAAAGCTGTGGTGTGAACCTTAGATAAATAGTAATTGTCCTGGCATGTGACAGCTTTCACTGATGACCTACAAGCACCTGAGTGAGCTCGTGCTTATTTCCAGCCATCCATTAGGTCACTGCTAGAGGAACAGTCCATCTGGATGCTGACTGGATCAGTTGATTTGTATGTTTGTACATGCCTTCATTCTTTTGATTTATCCTCCTGGACTCTTGTCCACTCAGTTTACATCAGGCCCTGTACTAGACTCTGGATCCATGGATGGTTGAGACTGAGTTCCATCCATGGATGATTTGAGTAGAGCTCACAGTCCAGTGGGGTAAAGAGATTTTTTTGACAGCAGTGTGATAAATCTTGTTAAAGAGCTATGGAGACCTTAATCTGCAGTGATGAGTGAGGGAGATTGAGGAAGACTTTGTGGTTTGTCAGGTAGACAACAGAAGCAGAGGGAACAATATGTGCAGGGGCAAAGAGGTTAGAAAGAATATCTCAGACTTGGGAATTTGATGTCACTGGAGTACAGGCTTTATCTTATTTTATATATATATATTCTTTTTCTTTTTCTTTTTAAGTAGAGATGGAGATCTCACATTGTTGCTCAGGCTGATCTCAAACTCCTGGCCTCAAGCGATCCTCCTACATTGGCCCCTCAAAGTGCTAGGATTACAGGTGTGAGCCACCCTACCTGGCCTGGAGTGCAGTTTATGTGGATGCGCTTCAGGTACCTCAGCATTTGTCAGGTCCAAGTCAGTTATTCTCCACCCATAACCAGTTCTTTCTTCTGAATTCTGTGTTTCTCTTAATGGCATTACCACCTACCGTGCCCCCCAAGTTAGAAATATTTAACTTCTGTTCTCCCTCCCCCCATTCCCTGGCAAAATCAGTCATTATGGCCTGTTCTTCTTGAATGTACTCCTCTTTTCTGGTCTCCTAGTCATTTCCCTTTCTCCAGTCTTGAATTTCTAGAACTGCACTGCCCAATATAGTAGGCATTAATTACATATGGCTGTTTACATTAACATTAAAAAGTCATTTCCTCAGTTGTACTAGCCATATTCCAGCTGTTCAAGAACTGGTGGCTGCTGTACCGGATGGCCCTTCTAGAGACCCCACGGGCTATTCTCTACTCTGTTCAAGGGAACTTTTCTTTATGGGCTTTTGGTAATCACTCCCTCTACCCTCTGGAGAAGGCCCAAACTCTCTAGTATGGCATTCAAAGCCCAGCAGTGTGGTGGCACCTCTTCTGCCTCCTCATATCTGTTCCCATTCTTATTCTCCTGCTATTATATAGTCTTGCTTCTGCCATGCCTTTTAACCTTTGCACATGCTGTTCTGAGTCTCTCCAGAATGCCTTTCTCTCTGAGCATTCCTTTCTTCCCTAGCTTTCCTCAGGTGAATCTCGTCTTTATCCTCCAGTATACTTGTAACTACACACTCATACTTGCCCCTGAGAGGGGATATATGTACTTCTCATGTGGTGTCGTCCTTGTCTCTCACTCTGGCATACATCATAGTATAGTGGTTAAGCTTTGGGAACAGATAGACTTAATTTCAAAACTAACTGCTTACTTGCCAGGTGGCTATGGAGTCTTAGTTTCTTCATCTGTAAAATGGAGATAATGGTTTTTTCCTCATGTTAAATAAAAATCCTAGCACCAACCTTAAATATATAGCTCTCAAGTTGTAGCTGAGAGCTCTCATTCTAGATAGATTGCCTTCTATTGTCCATCAGCCTGCTAACACCATGTCCTCTGCCATTAATTTTACTGTTTCTTCTTTTCACATTCCTTTTTTTTTTTCAATTGGGATCTCACTGTCACCCAGCTGGAGTGCAGTGGTACAATCATGGCTTACCACAGCCTCAACCTCCTGGGCTCAGGAGAGTCCTCTGCCTCAGCCGCCCAAGTAACTGGGATTACAGGCACACACCACCATTTCTCACTCATTTAAAAAAATTTTTATAGAGACAAGTCTCGCTATGTTGCTCAGGCTGGTCTTGAACTCCTGGGCTCAAGCAATTCTCCTACCTCAGCCTCCCAAAGTGCTGGGATTCCAGGCGTGAGCCACCGTGCCTAGGCTTCTTTTCTCATTCTCATACTTTTTTACTTACTGTTCTTACTGCATTGGCTAGGACCTCCAAAGCGATTTAATTAGAAGTGGTAAAGTAGCAGCCGTTTTGGTGTGATTGTTTTTTGAAGCAGGATTTATTGAGAGGACAGAAATGCTCCCACAGTGGGAGGGGACCCGAGGGGGTTGTCCACAATTGTTTTTTCTTTCTTTTGTTTTGATTTTGTTCCATTGTGCCCACTCCCAATTACATTTGTTTTCTCACTCTCAGTTTAGAGATTAAATTCTCAGTCTAGTTCTTTAGTGACTATTCTCCATATTTTTGCACACTTAACAAAGTATAAAGTAATATTTTTTCTCTCAAATCATGGAAGGATTTAAAACTTTCATACTCCCTCCCAACTTGTCCAGTATTTTTTTCTGAATTTTTTAATCCTGCAAATTTGATACTGTGTTTCATAAAGTTAATGAAATTAATGCTTTTGAGATTTACCTGCTTATTTACCAGGGCATTTGCTTACCATTCCTTCCTGGCTTCAGGCTTTCCATCTTAAAGCATTTTCTTCTGCCTGAAGTATATCCTGTAGAATTTTCTATGAGGGTTTTTTGGGTGGTATACATTTTTTTTTTTTTGAGTCAGAGTCTCACTCTGACACCCAGGCTGGAGTGCAGTGGCATACTCATGGCTACCCCAAGCATCGACCTGCTGGGCTCAGGTGATCCTTCCACCTCAGCTTTCCAAGTAGCTGGAACTACAGACGTGTGCTACCACGCCTGGCTAATTTTTCTTTTTTTTGAGTTGGAGTCTCACTCTTGTTGCCCAGGCTGGAGTGTAGTGGCACACTCACGGCCACTGCAGCCTCGACCTGCTGGGCTTAGGTGATCCTTCTGCTTCAGCCTTCCAAGTAGCTGGAACTACAGACACACACCACCACGTCTGGCTGTTTTTTGTGATTTATTTTAGAGACGAGGTCTCATCAAGTTGCCCAGGCTGGTCTCAAACCCCTGGGCTCAGGCAATCCTCTCGCCTCAGCCTCTCAAAGTGTTGGGATTATAGGCTGAGCCACCATGCCTAGCCTAATTTTTTGATATATTGTAGAGATGAGGGCTCAGCAAGTTGCCCGGGCTGGTCTCGAACCCCTCACATCGGCCTCCCAAAGTGCTGGAATTGCAGGCTTGAACCACCACACCCAGCCTATTTTATCTGTCTAAAAAGGTTTAGTTTTTAAAAACTGGTTTAGCTGGGCCATTATTGTTGCTCAACGTGTTGAATGTAGTATTCCAGTGTTTTCTGGCTTTGACGCTGTTAGTACAGTTGTCATTCTTTGAAGATGATTTGTCTCTTTCTGGCCGCTTTTATGATATTTTCTGTATCTTTAAGGTTTTGCAGTATTTAACTTGTCTCGGTGTGGCTGTTTTCTAAAAGTCTTGCTTGGATTCATTGGGCTTCCTTGATCTGTGATTTAATGTCTTTCAGCATTTGAAAACTTTAAGTATTGCTTTTTCTCCATTCTTAATGTTATTTCTTTCTGGAATTTATTAGATGTAAGTTAGACTTCACTATTTCCTCTAAGTCTATTAATCTTTTATATTTTCTCTTTCTTGGTTGCCCCAGAGAGAAGGCTGACTTGTCTACTTGCTTATAGTCTAGAGTTTTTTCTTTAAATTTGCTATTTTAATATCTTTAGATTCCTTTATTTCTTGCCAGCTCAGTGATACAATTATATTTTATTCAGCTTTTAAAATTTTTCAGTGGGAGAGCCAGTAAGATACCTGATTTGCTGTGCTGCTGAAAACCAGTATGTGCTATCATACTGTGTGTCTGTTTTGTACTGGAGCCTCACACGTTCCTTGGCTCATTCATTCCAGGCATGTTTATTGTGTGCCTGTTTTGTGTCAGTGCTAGGGGACTAGAGGTCAATAAGACAAAATCCTGGTTCGTAAGGCGTTTACATTCCTGTGTGTAGACAGAGAAAATACATAAACATACAATTTGGCAGGTGGGGTTGAGGTTAAGAAAATAAAGCAGGGTTGGGGTTGGAGTGTCAGGAATAGGGAAGATTTTCTTATTTTATTTATTTGTTTACTTATTTATTTATTGACTGGAATACAGTGGCACGATCACAGCTCACCACACCCTCAAACTCCCAGGCTCAAGCAATCCTCCTGCATCAGCCTACTGAGTAACTGAGGGGGACTGCAGGCATGTGCCACCATGACCAGCTCTTTTTTTTTTTTTTTTTTTTTTTTTTGTAGAGGCAAAATCTTGTTGTGTTGCCCAACCTGGTCTTGAACTCCTGGGCTCAAGCAATCCTGCCACCTGGGCCTCCCAAAGTACTGGGATTATATAGGGGTAAGTCACCACGCCCAGCTGGGAAGGCTTTCTTAAGAAGACAGTATTGTTTGAGTAATTAACTGATGCTGTGAGGTAGTAGATCCTACAGTCACTAGAGTAAAGGTGTTCCTGGGAGCAGGAAAGCACGTGCAAAGGGAAGCCAAAGCTGGGTGTGTTTGGAGAACTCCAGGGAGGTCACGGTAGCTGGAGTCCGGGATGGGAATTGGAAGGAGCCAAGACTGGTGCTGGAAGCAAGGCATAGATCACATTGGACTTTGTAGGTCTGGATGGTATTGATAACTTTGACAGGTAGCTGTTGGCAAGTTTTGGGTTTGGTGGATTGAATCAGGGTAGCTGAGGCAAAGGTGGTGTGAGACAGCCACTTTCAGGCTTTGTTTTGAGGTGGAACTGACCGGTTGTGGATGTGAAGGAAGAAGAGGAATCAGGGATGATGCTGGAGCATTTGTCTTGAGTGTTGTGTCACGGAGGAACCCATCTGGGGAATGCAGGAGCAAGAATTGGGTTTTGACCTGTGTGTATGTAGGAGAGGCCTGTTGGCCACCCAGGAGGAGATGCCAAGCCAGCAGCTGGGGCCATGCTGGAGTCAGAGCTCAGGGAGAAGTCAGGAAGTATCAGCACATGGATGGTATTGAAAGCCACGAGAGGGAGAGGGTCACCCAGAAAACTGGTGAACTTGTGTACATGGGAGAAAAGGAGGCCACATGCTGAGCCCTGGGCTCTGCGGGTGTGCTCAGGGCAATGAGGGTGGTGCTGATTCAGTGTTTTGCAGGACTAGCCGGATGGTGTGTGGGCATTTGTCTTATGGGAATGCAAGTGATACTGCAGGCCATTATCAGTGACTGGAAGATAAGGCACGTGGATTCCTTTACCGGAAAAGCTTGGATTTCATGCTTACGTAAGGGGAAGGTGCCTACGTGTTGCCTTTAGTTCCTTTTAAATCTTCAAAAGTAGCCCAACTAATATATTTTTATGGCAGAAAATTTAAAAATACCGAAGTGCAAAAAGCAAACCCCAAACTTGTGTATTCTACCACCCAGAGATGTTCATTCAGGATTTGCTCAAATGTCATCTTCCCAGGACAACCTTTTTCAACCATCTTCCATCCAAATAGACTCTGTCACTCTCTGTCCCCCACCTGACTTCATGCCTTTCCCCAGCCCTTAACACTACCTGCCACTCTGTTACTGGTGTGGCTTCGTATCCCCTGACCCCCCACTGGAATGTCAGTAGGGACTTTGTCACTCCTGCTCACCTTGGAACTCACAGGCCTAGCACAGTCCCTGGCACACAGAAGTAAGTCTTCATTACATTTTCATTGGATGGGAGAATTAACAGTGTGGTACCTAGCCCTCTTGAACATTTGTACATAAGCCCAAGTGTTCAGCTTTTTAGATGTAAAAATACTACTTATGATTTTGAATGTTACTCCGAGCTAACTTTACACTAGTTGGCCATCGGCTGCTGTTTTTAATGTTTCCAGCAGTGGCAGCATCATCGCCTTCCGAGCTGTTCCTGAGCCTATGTCTCAGGCAGAAGCCTCAGTCTCACTGAAGCTGCCTCATGCTCACTTTTAGGAGGCTGCAGCCATGCTTCTCCCTGCCACTTCCAAACTACTGTTGTGCCTGCCCACCCTCCCTCCTCCCAGGTTTCCTCCCTTCTCTTCTTCCTTCCCTTCCTTTCTCTCTCCTTCCCTCCCTGTCACCCTAATCAGGGGTGACCTTGTCTTTCCTGCTACTTAGACAGTGGTTTCTTGTTCCTTGGTACCTTAGGGATTGATTTCAGGACCCTCTAAGGAAACTAAAATCTACAGATGCTCAAGTCCCTTTTATAAAATGACATAGTATTTGCATGTAAACCTATGCACATCTTCCAGTATTCTTTAAATAATTTCTAGACTATTTAATATAATGTAAATGTGATGTAAGTAGTTGCTGTATGGTATTTTTTAGGGAATAGTGACAAAAAAACTGTTCATGTTCAGTACATACACAACCATCCATTTCTTTTTCCTGAATATTTTTGATCCACAGTTTGTTGAATCCACAGATGTGGAACCCAGGGGGTGTGGAGGTTGAGTGTACTATGAGCTGCTGGACCATGGGGCCTGGGTGGTGTTATAGACTTATTTTTACTTCCACCTCTCAGCTCTTAGCAAGATTTCTGGCATTCAAAAAGCAAATGTTTTTATAATATTGGAGACATATATGTAAAATTATTAAAAAATAATATTTGGCTTGATATTTTATTCAATTTATCAGAGTAAACTAAATATTTTATTAAAAATAATATTTAAAAATTTGGGGCCGGGCTCAGTGGCTCAGCTTGTAATCCCAACACTTTGGGAGGCCGAGGCGAGTGGATTGCCGGAGCCCGCGGGTTCGAGACCCACCCGGGCAACTTGGCGAGACCTCATCTCTACAATAAATCAAAAACTAGCTGGGCGTGGTAGCGCGTGCCCGTGGTTCCGGCTACTTGGAAGGCTGAGGCGGAAGGATCGCCGCAGCCCAGCAGGTCGAGGCTGCGGTGGCCAGGAGTGGCCACTGGACTCTAGTCTGGGTGACAGAGTGAGACTTCAACTCAAAAAAAAAAAAAAAAATTGGGACACCTGCTATTTCTTGAGCCAGCCAAACTGATAAATATTTTATTAAGAATGGGCTCTTTCTGCCTGTGTGTGTATAAGTAATTAAAGTTGGGAGGCCAGGTGCAGTGACTTATGCCTTTAAATTCCAGCATTTTCGGAGACTGAGGGAGGAGAATCACTTAAGGCCAGGAGTTTGAGATCAGCCAGGGCAACCTAGCAAGGCCCTCTCTTTACCAAAAAAAAAAAAAAAATTAGTTGATCATGGTCGTGTATATCTCTAGTCCCAGCTACTTGAGAGGCTGAGCCCAGGAGATCAAGGCTGCAGAGAGCTGTTATTGCACCACTAAACCCCAGCCTGGGTGACTGAGTGTGACCTTGTCTTAAAAACAAAAACAAAGGTAGGCTAGTAACCAAGACATTTTCTTCAGGGCTTCTCAGATAATACTGTTATTTAATATAATGATGCATCTTATCATAAGTGTCATTAGTTTTCCCGCTTTATAAAATGATTACTGGAAATGTTTTTTTAGGCAGGTAGCATCAAAAATTATACATGTGTGAAGTGACATCTGCCCTATGGGAGTGGTGCATGGCCAGAGAGACCAGAGGAGTCTTTTTAGGAATAGGAGGGCTGGGAATGGGGGATAGAACAGTAACATTTGCAGAGTGCATGCATGCAGGCATTCACATATAATATGTTACTTAAATTCCTCATAACTTTGCCATGAAGTAAGTTAGCCATGTTTATCCTTATTTTACAGAAAAGGAGAATGAAACTTAGAGTTAGAACTTGAGGGCAACCCCCTCAGGTCCCCTCCCACTGTGGGAGCTTTTCTGTCCTCTTTTTTTTTTTTTTTTTGAGTTGGAGTCTCACTCTGTCACCCAGACTGGAGTGCAGTGGCATGCTCCTGGCCACCACAGCTTCGACCTGCTGGGCTCCGGTGATCCTTCCGCCTCAGCCTTCCAAGTAGCTGGAACTTCAGGTGTGCGCTACCACGCCCGGCTAATTTTTTGATTTATTGTAGAGATGATTTATTGTCTCGCCAAGTTGCCCAGGTGGGTCTTGAACCCGTGGGCTCAGGCAATTCACTCACCTCAGCCTCCCAAAGCATGGGATTACAGGCTGAGCCACCGAGCCTGGCTTGCACGTCTTAAAAAAATTAATTTTAAGAGATAAGGTCTCACTGTGTTGCACAGGCTGAAGTGCAGTAGCATCATCATAGCTCACTGTATCCTTGAACTCTTGGGCTCAAGTGATCCTCCCACCTCAGCCTCCTGAGTAGCTGGGTACTACAGACATGTGCCACCACCCATGGCTCACGTGACAAACTTCAAAGGCACATATTCATAGTTCTGTTTGATAAGTATTTAGGCAGTTCATTTCCAGACAGAGCTTCTGTGACCTCTCATCTGTGGTTACCTAGCAGTCTTGTGGTAGGTGGCATGTGATGGGATCTTATCAGGACATGCTACCTTTTATTATAGATAGGTAACTGGGACAGAAGTTACTACTGTGGTGACATAATGAGTGACTTGGACTGGTGTCTGACCACTGGTACCCTTTTACTATTTGTAAATTCCCTCTCTTCCCTTCTTCAAAGCCACAGTAGCTCCTCCAGGTTCAGTGTGGTTTTTTTTGTTGTTGTTGTTATTTGTTTGTTTTTTTGTTTTTTTGGTCATGCGGGTTCCTTTACTGGATGCCTTTCCCTGCTTCACCATTTAAAGAATTCCCTCTGAAGTGTCAGCCTGGGGCAACCCTTTCAGTCCCCTCCCACTGTGGGAGCTTTTCTGTCCTCTCAATAAATCATGCTTAAAAAAAAAGAAATGTCAGCCTCGGGTGCCATAGCATTTTGGGTAGAACTCTCTCCTAGTTCTTAGCCATTGTACTAGAGGAGGTTGTTCAATTGCTCATCAACCCTGTGAGAAGGGAGTGCCTCAATGAGGGGCACTTGGCTTATTTAGCTCAGTAGTTAGACCACAGTGGAACCAGGTACACAGTCATCATCATTCTGACTGCTGCTGCTGTGGGAGGCCCCCATACTCCAGGCACTGTGTCAAATCCCAGATGGGTGCTATTTGATCTGGACAACCTCTAAGGCAGATTGGATTCCATTTTACAGATAAGCAGTGTCAAGCACAGACCTCTTAGGTATTTTGCCTGAAATGATTAGACCATTAAGAGGTCATGCCTTCTTATCTCGTGAAGAATCACAGGTGTAGATTTCAAAGACCATCTAGATTTGTTCTTTGGTGGTGTTCTTTCTTGCTAGCTCTTATTTTCAGCTTGTAGATTTTCACTCCTTCAGCCAGGGCTGCAGCCCCTCTAGAGGATTCTGCTCAGTCAGACTTTGGGGAAGAGCCTCTGAAACTGCCTCCTGTCTGCACAGGAAGAGAGGCCACTCCTCCTTTGTGGATAAAGGGCCACAGAGCTCCTTTGTGTGACAGAAGGTCCTGCTTCTGGAAGGGGCTGCCTCAAAGTGGAGAGGTTGAAAGAAGCTAAAGTAATTGACCTGGGGCTACTGTGACTCATGGTGTTGTCAATAATGCCCTTTGTCTCATCTTGGGAACCTGCAGACTTCCAGGGGTGACCCGGAGCTGCCTGCTCCCAGTGGTCAGCCTTTTTCCTCTCCCCCCTTCCCTATCATGGCTACCCATGGTGAATGCCCTCATTTTCTGTCCTGAACAAAGGGCAACCTCCTGACCCATTCTATATTTTGTCCTTCCACTTTTGCCAAAAGAATCTGTCTGTCTTATCTGGGCCTGTGTGACTTTCTTTCTTTCTTTTCTTTTCTTTTTTTTTTTTTTTTTTTTTGAGCTGAAATCTCACTTTTGCCCAGGCTGGGGTGGCAGTTGCACAATCATGGCTCACTACAAGCCTCAACTCCCGGGCTCAGGTGATTCTTCTGCCTCAACCTCCCGAATAGCTGGGACTACAGGCTTGTGCCACCATGCCTGGCTAATTTTTTTAACTTTTTTTGGGTGGGGTGTGGAGACAATGTCTTGCTAGGCTGTCCAGGCTTGTCTCCAGCTCCTGGGCTCAAGCAATTCTTCCTCCTCAGCCTCTCAAAATGCTGGGATTACAGGTGTGAGCCACTGTGCCCAGTGACTTTTCTTTTTTAGAGTTTAAGTGCATCTCTTAAGGAAATATCCCAGTGGGCAAGTGCTTCTGACTAAGAGAGGGAATCTTTAGGAAGTACTTGATGTAGCTTAGTGACTGCTCTGGTGGTGATCCTCAAAGACTGGCACAAAGGGATGTGGAGCTGTAGAGAATTTCAGGGAAAAAGATGAAACGAAGGTGCCGGAACGTTCCCACAGCCCAGTTCCTGCTTTTTTGTCTCACATGTCTCTTGTGTCTGGGCCACCTCTCACTTGTTGTATACTGCAGTTAGGATGTGAAGATACTCTGAAGTGAGGGGCAGTCATGGGGAGATGAGCTGATGTGTCCTCAGGTGCTCTCCAGTCCTGATCCCAAGCTGGGCATAAGACAGGAGCATGCATGTGTGTGTATGTGTGTTTGTGTGTGTGGGTGTGTGAAGGAATTCTAAAATGATGTTGGAATAACACTGCTTCAGTCCTCAGGCAGCTTTCCATGTTGTGGTATTAAATGGGGCTCCCTGCTGTGTGGACATGGTGGTAAATCAATGATTACGTGTTCTTTAGAACCATAAAATGAGTCTTTGTTAAATGTGAATTCCTGGGCAGCCAGTGCAGGATGCTTACATTGGTGGGTCAAAAGAAGTCACATCTGTCGAATGTGTTTAATCAGGGTTAATAGATACTTCATTGAGATTCCAGTGACCATAGTTCATAACCCTTTTCCATAGTTAGAATGGTAGAAGATAACTACAGAGACCCTTCTCAACTAGCCCACTCCCCACACTGTGGAGAAGTGTCAGCAGGATGTGAACGGGACAGACGTGGGGATGAATTTGGCCCCTCTCCCACTTAGGTGAGAAACCCAGTAGGTTACTTGGGGTCTCAGCTTCTGTTTCAGCTCACGTAAAATGGGACCTGTTACAGACATATTGTGAGCATGAGAGGTTTTGTAGAATGGAGTGTGATAGGCACACAGTGCGTACTGTTGTCATCAGATTCAGAAGCCAAGTGTGCACTGCCATGTGTGCATAGCTCTGGTCACAGTTGTTCTCAGTAAGTGCTTCCTTCCCCTGTCCCCAGAGACAAACTCTTAGGCTTTATTATCTTTGTCCTTATTTCCTTCTTAGACTGTAGTAGATTTGGGGCACTCACACTTCTGGAGGCTCCACCCTGGATTATGTCAGATATATTGTGTTATACTCACTCAGTTTAAACACTTCTTACATTATAAAACTAATAGAAAGGATTTTTATATTTTTACTTTTAAAACTGTTAACTTTTAGAAATTATTTTCTCCTCCTCTGTCTTCTCTAATTCATTTGTGCATTTGGTCAGAGAGGAATAGCATGTGTGACGGGATGGAACTGAGAGGAGCACGGTGCTTGTGTGGAGAAATGCAGGTTATTAGTGGTGGCTGGAGTGAGTACAGTGTGTCTGGAAATGTGGTGTGAGTGGTGAGGCTAGAGAAGGCAGAAGTTAAAGTCTTGGAGGCCCTGCTGGCGTTGGGAAGAAGTCTTGGAGGGACTGAGTAGAAGCATAACCTGATCTCTCCAAAAGACAAACTGACCACTGTGGCAGTATCATGAAGAATGAAAGGAAAGAGGGTCCAGATTGGTGACTGGGGCTCACTTAGGAGGCTGTTAGTGATCTAGGCAAAATGGCTACCCTAAGGTAGCCATCATTGTGGGGATGGGGCAAGGTGGGATGATTCAGGAGATATTGAAAAGCTGTTGTAGTCAGGTCTTAGAAACTGATGAAATGTGGGTGTGGTGGGGGGTTGGGTGTGGGAAGAAGAGACATTTCTGTCTTCAGAAGTTGAGTGAATGGTGGAATCATTTCCTGATGTAGGAAACTCAGGGACAGGAGCGGCCTTGGAGAGGGAAGGAGATGGTTTGCTGGGATTGTGTGATGGCTGAGTGGACGCAAACAGTGGGCAGTCGGGAGTGTGGGTCTGGGCCAGAGAGCAGATGGGGGCATGAGGTCAATGTGGTTTGTGTGTGGGAACAGAAGAGGTTGCTTAGGTCCCTTGTGCAGTGCAAGAGCCTGGGACAGGACCCCGGGAGCGCCAGCAGCCAAGGCACAGGTGGAGGAGGAGGAGTAGGAGGAGGCCAAGTGTGGACACAGGTGTGATGGCCCACAGGAGCAGGAGTGGGAGGACTTGAAGGCTTCTGACTGCCGCCTTGTCACCAGCTGAGAGTGCAAGGGTAGGAAGGTGGCAGGCTGCTGGAGGTAGAGGGGGCTGAGTTCCCTAGCTTTTCCCAGCAGTTGAGCTGGGACCATGGAGGAGGCCTGGGTCTGGAGTGCTCACCAAGGGGTTGACACTGTTAGTTCTGGTGGCACCATGAGGCTAGGGGTGTGTGACACCGGTTAGTCCAGGGCAACAGAGAAAAGAGAAGTGTGGTGGGTTTCAGGGCCATTTAGCCAAGAAATGAGGAGGGTCTGTCTGTTGAAAGACAACTCAGTATTACTGCTCTGAATTTCTAGTGATTTTTTTCACATTAATGTGACTGTTCAAAGGAAGAAAACATGATTTTCAGAATTAAAAATGTTTGATGATTACAAATAAAGTCAATTGAAAGTAAACACAGAGATTTGCGAATGTGTCTGGAAGGTCTGAATGAAGAAACGTTTGTTGTGAGGCACTTAGCTGCCACAAAACAAGGGGAACAAGGACCTCCTAGCCACCACCCTTCTTTTCCCTCACTTTGAACTTCAGGAACATCGCTTACAGAGGAATTCGTTCTAGTGTCGGGAGCTCACATTTTAGTGAGTTTTTCTCTGTGTAAAGTCATAATCCATTCCATTTAAATGTCAGTCCAACTTTGTTATATGAAGGAAGAATAATATTTGTGTTTCTCTAATTCAAATACATGTATCTTAAAATGCAGACACTGAAGTCATTTTATAGAAATTAGGTTTGGGAGTCCTCGGCCCCCTTATTAGAGTCTCCTCCAGTCCTTGTCACCCACCGACTTGGTTGTTTGTTGGTTCAGACATCTAGTCACTGAACAAATATTTGAGTGTCTACTTTGTGCAAAGCACTGGGATACAAAGATGAAAATACACAATCCTCCACTTTAAAGCTTATGTGTAATGAATGTGCTGTGTTACTTTTTTTTTTGCTTTTTGCTTATACCCAATTTTAGGTGTAAAACGGTTCACCTTCTTGTCTTCTTCTATAAGGGCTGTGTAGTGTCCCTTCTGTCAACTCACCATTGTTTTCTTAGCTTTGAGCATTTGACTTGTTTCCAGCTTTTGCTGTTATAAATATTACTGTGATGAACATTTTGTTCAAGCTATTTTTCTCTTTGAGTTTATTTGCTTGGGGCATGTTCCCCAGAGTGGGACTTTAGGGTCAGAGGTTGGTAACTGTTATCTGCCTTGTTCTGTATTTCCAGATTTTTCCATGAAGCCTGTAAGCAATGTTAGAGTACGTTTCTATTTTCCTGTAGCCCCAACCAAAACTGGAATTGTTATATTAATTTTTCTTATTTTTGCAAGTTATTTCCATATTTTTAAGGAAGTTGTACTTTTCTCTACATGTTAATGTGTTGTATTATATTTGACTAGATTAGGATGCTGTACAAAGCAAACCCCAAATCTCAAAGACTTTAAAAAAATGTGTTCTCACTCACTTTGCATATTTCTTGTGGGGTGGCTGGGAGTGCGGTTCCACAGAGTCCCCCAGGGGCTAGGCTGTTGCAGGAGACCCTTCCCCACCCCTATAGCTGCCACTGGGGGCTTCCTCAGTGTATTGCATGAAGAAGGGAGCAGGTTGGGGACTTTGCATGAGCTTTTAGCTGGTGATGTGGTCAGGACTACTTATGGAGCCCAGCTTAGCAGATGGAGCTTTCAAGAGCATTCCTGTCTTTGCCTCAGCCTAGCCATCTTTTCTCCTGTTTGCTCATTGAAAGGTGGTACCTATAGAAACCTAGAAGAAACTTAGCTTAGTTTAGTCTTTTTGCCTCAGCATAGCCATTAGAAAGTGTTCAGACATTCTACTGCAGGACAAGCAGCAGCCTATCCCATTCCTCCCTCTGCAAATCTCCATCAGATGTAAGACCAGGACAGCTCAACCTTTTACTCATCTCTAGTGATTTCTTTGTACAGTAGGATTTTATCCTCAGTCTTCATATCAATTCTTAACATATTTTAGGTAATTGATTTTTATAAATTGTGTCTTTTCTTTGCTCTTCATATTGCATTATATTGTGTAAAGGTTTAAATAATAAGTTTTAGGCACATCTATGTTTTTTTGATATCTTTTGTCTATTACCACAATTTTATTTTTGCTCAAGCCAGAGAATAAATTATTTTTCTTTGAGTTGCTTCATATGGATTTTATTTGGCTTCTTATGACACTTCAAATTTATTTAAATATATAATATCAGGTAGTTTTAATGTAAGTTAACTTTGATCCTTGGTGATGCCTGTTCAGAAACATTTAAGAAAAACCCAAGCAACATCTCTTCATTTAACAAACTAGTAATAGAAAAGAACTTCCTTGACTGGAAACAGGGCATTAGTGAAAACTCATAGTGAAAAATTGAAAGCTTTCCTCCTATGATCAAGAATAGGACAACGATGTCTGCGCTTGCTACTTCTATTCAACATTGTATTGGGGGAAATTAGGCTAGAAGAAGTAAAAGGCATACAAATTATAAAGGGAAAAGTAAAACTATCTCTGTTCAAACATCTTATGATCTTATATAAAGAAAATCCTAAGGAATCCACTAAAAAACTCTTAGAACTAATATACAAATTCAGCAAGGACACAGGACACAAGATCAATACGTAAAAATAGTAGTATTTCTATAATCGAGCAGTGAATAACCCAAAAATGAAACTAAGAAAAAAGAATTTCATTTATAATAGTATAAAAAAAAATAAAATAGGGGCCAGGTGTAATGGCTCACGCCTGTAATCCCACACTTTGGGAAGCTGAGGCGAGAGGACTGACTGAGCCCAGGGGTTCAAGACCAACCTGGGCAACTTGGTGAGGCCTTGTCTCTATAACAAATCAAAAAATTAGCTAGGTATGGTGGTATGCGCCTGTGGTTCCAGCTACTTGGAAGGCTGAGGTGGAAGGATCGCCTGAGCCCAGCAGGTTGAGCGGTGGCTCTGAGGGTGCCACTACACTCCAGCCTGGGTGACAGAGTAAGATTCTGACTAAAAAAAAAACAACAAAAGATAGGGCCAGGCACAGTGGTTCATTCATGCCTGTAATCCCAGCACTTTGGGAGGCCAAGGCAGGAAGATTGCTTGAAGCCAGGATTTCGAGACTCTGTCTCTACAAAAAACTTAAAAAAAAAAAATAAATTGCCAGGCATGGTGGCTCAAGTCTGTAGTCCCAGCTATTTGTGATCACCTGAGTTTGAGGCTGCAGTGAGCTGTGATTGTACCACAGCACTCTAGCCTGGATAACCTGTGTGTTTTTAAATAAATGAGTAAAAAGTAATTTAGGAAATTTAACAAGAGAAAACACTGAAAACTACAAGGCATTGCTGAAACAAATTAAAGAGGACCTTAATGAGTGGAAAAGGTATCCTACATCCATGGACTGGAAGACAACTTTGTTAAGGGGGCAGTGCTCCCCAAATTGATCCACAGTGTCACTGCAATCCCTATTAAAATCCCAGCTGACATCTGTTTTTTGTAGAAATCAATAGACCAGTTTTAAAATTCCTATGGAAATGCAAGGACATAAAATAGTTTTGAAGAAGCAGATCAAAGCTGGAGGATTCATGCTTCCCAGTTTAAAAAATTTTATAGGCCGATCATAGTGACTCATGCCTGTAATCCCAGTACTTAGGGAAACTGAGGCAAGAGGATTGTTGGAACACAAAAGTTCAAGACCAGCCTGGGCAACATAGCAAGACCTTGTCTCTACAAAAATAAAAAAAATTAGCAAAGGGTGGTGGTGTGCACCTATAGCCAGCCCCAGCTACTCAGAAGGCTGAGGTGGAAGGATCACCTGAGCCTAGGAAGTTGAGTTTGCAATGAGCTGTGATTGTACTACTGTCCCCCAGCCTGGGTGACAGAATGAGACTTCAACTTTATAAAAATTTTATTAAAAAAAATTTTTTTAAAGCAAATCTACAGTATTCAAGAAACTGTATAGTATTAGCATAACAATAGACATATAGAGTGGTCGGGATAGAATCAAGAGAATAAAACTTTTTGGCCACACTCAGGTATAGGCAGATGCACTCGTAAATCACCCATCATGAAATGCACAAACACATTAAAAGAATCTCCAAAAAAAAATTCACTGAAGCTGGAACAACACTAGTTGGTATACTGATGCCGATGGGTTCCTAGAACATTTCCTTAGCCAGGGATGCCTGTGCTATAAGGGACTTGCCTCCAAAAGATAATTCCTTTTTTGGGGGGGACACCCCTCACATATCTGATAAAGGATTTGTACCTTGAATATATAAAGAACTCTTAAAACTCAACAATAAAAAGACAAACCAATTAGAAAATAAGCAAGGGATCTAAACAGACAGTTCTCCAAAGATTGTATACAATAATTGATAAGCACATCAAAAGTTGCTCAATATCATTAATCATTGGGGAAACACAAATCAAAATCACAATGAGATATCACTTTGTACCCACTAAAATGGTTATAATAAAAAGTGTTGGTGAGGATATGGAGAGACTAGAACTGTCATACACTGCTTTTTGTAATGTAAAAGGGTGCAAAGCTTTGGAAAGCTGAATGTTGGAAACAATCGACTGAATGTTGGAAACAACTGAGTTGGGAAAACAATTTCTCATTATAACCCCACGGTTCCACTCCTAGGTATCTATCCAATTTGTGTGGAAAACATATGTCCACACAAATACTTGTACACAGATGCTCATAGCAGCGTTATTAATAATAGCCAAAAGTAAAAACAGCCCAACTCTAACAGCTTAGTAATGGGCAAATAAATCATAAATCCATGCAATGGAATAATATTTAACAACAAAAAGGAATGAAGTATTGATACATGCTACAACATGGATGAATCTTAAAGACATTAGGCTAAGTGAAAGAAATGGGTCACAAAAGGCCACATTATATGATTCAATTTATATGATATGTCCAGGACAGGCAAATTTATAGAGATAGAAAGTAGATTAGTGATTGCCAGGGGTTGGGGTAGAAGGGAGTGGAGAATGATTGCTAAAGGGTATGGAATTTCTTTTTGGGGTGATGAAAGTGTTCTGAAATTAACTATGGTGATCATGGCACAACTCTGTGAACACATTAAAAATCATTATGCACATTTAAAATGATCTGTGTGTGAATTATTCTTTTAATAAAGCTGTTAGAAAAAAATAGTAAAAAATTCAAGTACTTAAACCATTATCTCTCTCACAGCTTCTCTTGGCTAAATAGTTCCATTTATTTGTCAACTCTTTTTTTTTTTGAGTTGAAGTCTCACTCTGTTGCCCAGGCTGGAGTGCAGTGGCATGCTCACAGCCACCCCAGTGTTGACCTGCTGGGCTTCAGCGATCCTTCTGCCTCAGCCTTCCAAGTAGCTAGAACTACAGGCACGTGCTACCATGTCCAGCTAATTTTTTATTTTATTGTAGAGATGAGATCTTGCCAAGTTGCCAGGGCTAGTCTCGAACCGCAGGCTCAGGTAATCCACTCGCCTTGGCCTCCCAAGGTGCTGGGATTACAGGCTGAGCCACCGAGCCCGACCTGTCAATTCTTGACAGATACATTAGGGTCATTTTCATTTGTGTACACAGAGTTATATTCTTTTTGAGCCCCCTAAGTTGTGCCTTCCTAATTAAAGTCAGACGGCAGGGTAAGAGGAAGAGGCAGGGGGAAGAGGGAAGCAGCTGAGGACAGGGAAGCCCAGGATCTAGGGTGGGCCCCCTTTCCAGGACGTGCTAGTGAGGGTACTGTATCCCTGTCCCCAGGGCAGGCCTCACATTTTGGTGGCACCATTTGCTATATACCTGGCTGACCTTTC
The DNA here is from genome assembly GCA_027257055.1 of Cephalopachus bancanus. Classification (NCBI taxonomy): domain Eukaryota; kingdom Metazoa; phylum Chordata; class Mammalia; order Primates; family Tarsiidae; genus Cephalopachus; species Cephalopachus bancanus. The sequence goes on from JAPVLO010000938.1 coordinate 90,519, forward strand.
CACATCTGTAAAAGGAGGAGCGGATATTAGGGAGAAAGTATAAGAAGTACTTGGTGCAGCACAGGTGCTCTGTGTGTAGCCTGTATTCCTGTAAACAGGAGCAATGTTATTCATTCAGCAAATGCATGTTGACCTCCCTACTGTTGCACAGTTTCTGAGAGTCAGAGCTGAAAAGGGCATGAGATCACAATCTTAATGACTTAGTCTGCAATGCATTTCTATCCTTTCATTGTAAAGAATAGAAAAATCTTTTTGGAGTAAAATGTCTAGTTAGTAGACATTTTCTATAATAATCACTAGTTAAGAAGGAGTTTGAATCTTTAAGCCAGTGTAGGCTTTCTTATTCTCTACATAGCAAACTGTATAGTAGTAGTAACAGATAACATTTGTGAAGCTGCTCACAAGTATTGTCCTGCTCACAGCCTTCTGAGAAGCTTCCCTGCAGCAGGCTGCACTGGTACAATGGACCACAAGGAAAAAATCCAGTTTTAGAAATCTAATAATTGTGTCAGGTACTCAATAGAGTGTTCCCTCATTCAATAGTTTATCAAAGGTCTGTTAAATGCAAATCCCACTAATTTGTGTCTCAAGAAGCCAGGGACTTCGTTTTGCTGTCTCCCATCCTGTATTTGGAACATCACAAGTACTCAAGGTATTAATTAGTGAATGACTTATTTACTAATGAAGAAGTGAGTGATGAGAGGAATCCAGCACAAGCTGCAATGATAATGACCTTGCATTCACCCTGAGAACTAGGCAGGTCATGGAGGGAGTGTCTTTGCTTCTTGTAGTAGGTGAGGAAATTGATGCTGGCAGGAAGTGACTTACATAGGAGTTAGGCAGCTTATAAAGGAGTGGGCACTAGAATCCAGGTCTCCTGACTCCATCCTTCCACCGTATAGTCTAGGCTCACCCAACTTCGAAGGCAAACGTGGTGATTTTTTTCTCATAAACATATTGCCTGTGGGAGTGTTTCCCATTCCCATTATGGGGTGACCCTGCAGGACCTCTGGAGGGGAATCACAGTGGAGCAAGGCACCAGAACCACTGTTCTGGTTTAGCTAGGCCTGCTCTAAATGGGTTGCCTCTCATAATTTTCCTTTCGCGTCCTTAGGCTCATTTTGTCCATTTTCTTGCACTGCTGTTTGCATTCTCACATGGATATCAGATTTGAAAATGTGTCATTTTGTCCTTTTTTAAGTAACTTTTTCTATTTTAAACCTGTGGAACATCATCTCAGTATTTAGGTTGGGGAAATCTTCAGCCTGAATCTCCACGTTCCCAGGGTGCTTGCCAATCAGAGGCTAAAAAAATAGTGCTGTAAAAATCAGTCCAAGGCAAGGCTGGGTCTGTCAGCTGACATGTTTCCATTACATAAGAAAAATGAGTTTTGGGGACATGTCTAACTACACACTGTTAGCTCTAGCTCTTCATTAAATTGTGTGGATTAACTAGGAGCTGATGGACTAGACTGACTGGATGACTTTGGGCCTAGTTCTGCCTTTGCTGCTGACTTTTTGTGACCTGAGGCCATTGTCACGCAGAGCCACATCTAATCGCGACCAGGATGGGTGTTCCCTTTGAGTTGTTGGGATGTAGAAGACACTAGGGATAGAGCATGTTTTTTTTTGTTTTTGTTTTTTGTTTTTGAGTTGGAGTCTCACTCTGTCTCCCAGACTGGAGTGCAGTGGCCGCTCCCGGCCACCGCAGCCTCGACCTGCTGGACTCTGGCGATCCTTCCGCCTCAGCCTTCCAAGTATCTGGAATTACAGGCATGCGCTACCACGCACGGCTGATTTTTTGATTTATTGTAGAGATGAGGTCTCGCTGCCCAGGCGGGTCTCGAACCCGCGGGCTCAGGCAATCCACTCACCTCACCCTCCCAAAGGCACGGAATTACAGGCTGAGCTACCGAGCCCGGTGAGCATGGTTATTTTAAGAGTTACTATATGACTCCTCTTTCTAGGATTTTTTTTTTAATACTAATTTCTCACTCACAGCATGTATCGTGGTCCACCTTCAGGATCCAGCACAAATGGCACCTCCTCTCTTCCCTTCCCCTTGTCTTCATGTCTTATTTCTTGAGTACCTGTTTTGGGGTAGATTAAAAAGATGGAGCCCTTCCCTCATAGAGCCCCCAGTAGAGTGGCAAAAGGTTCTTTATCAGCACAAGCATAAGCGGTACAGCTCAGGATGTCAGGCTGTTGGGGGCAGGTGACACAGCCCAAGGGTCCTGAGGACTGTGCCAGTAGCCTACGCAGGGTCATTCATGTTTGTGGTCCCTTTGCTTGGTGTGGTCTGTGGCACATAGCACATACCCAGTGAGTTCTTCCCACAGAAAGAGCTTCCCTACCTGCTTCTGAGACCTGCTGTGTGAGGGAGCAGTTTGTTCTGGGGTTTGCCTTCATTTCCTCTAAGGTCATAGGAAGAAAGGCAAGCTTTTTAGCACCTCCTGCATGTTCCAAAGGGGAGGCTTCAGTAAGCACTTTCTGCATCAGGAGCTTTTCTTTCTTCTTCAGGCCAATTTTAAGAATAATATTAACTGGCACACCTTTCTCTGGGATCTTCAGAACCACCTTGATTTTCATCCTCGCCATAGGAATTCACTGCCTGGTATTCTCTATTCATACCTTCTGTTCCCTCGTGAGCCCAGGAAACAATTTAGAAACCAGACCTCTGTTGCAGATAGAGAGTGAGTGATTTCAAAGGACCTTTCCCGAATTTTCCACAAGTGACTACTTGGTTTGTTTCAAAACCTTTTAAATTCTGCTCAGTTTAAATGGCATTAGTTTTTAGGGCTGTCAGTTTGCATCTAGCACTTAGCAGGATGATCTTGTTTTACTCTGCACAAGTGTGGCTAGGGTTCAGGGAGCAAGTTAGTTGGGAAAAATCAGCCAGGCAGGCCAGACACAGACAAGACTTCTTACCTTGTGGTATCATTCTAAAGTTCTTGAGTGGAAGACTGAAACTTTCTGGGGTCCAAACTGCTCCAGCCGGGGGAGAAGCCCCTCCAGGCTTCTATGTCTGATTGGCGGGTCTTCAAATAGTGTGGGACACAGGGATGCTGGACTTCCCTGCTTTTTGGAGCTGCATAGGTTGGTGGAAAGTGTTGAGGGCCCAATGTCCCTGATCCTTACCCACAGTGGGACCTTGACTGAGTCCTGAGTCAGGGAGGGCTGAGTTCATGTGGGATTTAGGGCTTGTGGCCAGGTGAGGGGGTGTGGTAAGTGAACGTGCATCGCAGGTGTTAGTTTGTGTGCAGGTCTCTGAGGACAGTGAGCATGTATATAGTCAGCACATGGTAGTCACTGAGCACATGCTTGTCAATGATCGAGCCAGGAAATCTAACCTAGGACTCAGGGATGGACACTGGTGGTAGGATACAAGTTGAAAGAATGAGGCCATTTTGTTTTGTCTTCAGTAATCTTCTAAGCTTACGCTGTCATTCACCTAGTTGCAGCCACTGTCATCTCATTAGGAGCCACTGCAGTAGCTGTCTTGCTGTGTCTCAGACATGCGAGGCAGGCTTCCCTTGCCTTTTTTTGCTGAGGCTGCCAGTGCCCTGGAGGCCCACATGGCTCACTCCTTCCTGTGTTGTCTCAGGGATCGCTTTTTCTGTGAGACTTCCTCTGGTCACTGTTGAGTAATGGTCTCCTTTCCTCTTATCTTCTTTCCTTCCTTTGTTTTTCTGCATAACACCTACTGTGTGGGTCACTAGTACTAGGATATAGACTCCACAAAGGTATGGGTTTGGGGCTGTTCTGTACTCTCTTTAATTCCCAGCACCCAGAATACCATGTGGCCACACGAGCACCTGATAACTAGGGGTTGAAAGAATGGAAAATAAGCAGTAGGGTGGCTAGGTTACCAGTGCGTTCCCAGTGGGTGTAAATGAGTCTATGTTGATTCAATTAAAACAAATTCCGTTTTCATTTCTGCTTTGATTTATTTAAAAATCCTTTTTTTCATTTTTTTTATACAAAATACACACTATACATTTTCACTTCAAACTTCCATTCTATTCCAGTCCTATGCTCTATCTCCCCTTACAATGTTAGAGTCTAAGCGGAGCTTTAAAATCACCTACTTTATGAACAGGGAACCTTGTGCTAAGTCCAAGGTTGTCTGCTCCATCTCATTACATGTATATCAGAGCTGGGGAAGGGAACCAGCACGTATTGTTTGCCAGATGAAAGACAGGCATTCTCCTCCATTATCTAAGCTAATCCTTGGTCTACTGGGTGTACCTTGTCATCCACATATAATGAGTGGAAACAGCCAGGCTTGGTGGCTCAGCCTGTAATCCCGCGCCTTTGGGAGACTGAGGTGAGTGGATTACCTGAGCCCGCGGGTTCGAGACCACCTGGGCAGTGAGACCTCATCTCTACAATAAATAAAAAAATCAGCCATGTGTGGTAGCGCATGCCTGTAATTCCGGCTACTCGGAAGGCTGAGGCGGAAGGATCGCCGGAGCCCAGCAAGTTGAGGCTGCGGTGGCCGGGAGCGGCCACTGCACTCCAGTCTGGGCGACAGAGTGAGACTCCAACTCAAAACAAAACAAAACAAAATGAGTGGAAACCTGCAGTTCTGGACAGGGAGACTGAAATGATAGGATTTCTTGGGTCATATGGCCAGTGAGACTCAATGGCCAGACCATCTGTTCCTAGCCTGTGCTTGGTGACAGGAGAGTCTAGAGTGAGCTCTCCAGGTCTCAGTGTCTGAGGGTGCTGCTTATGGAGCCACCTGTGTTTCCGCAGGACCAGTGTGTGTTCCACTGCTCTGCCAGTAAACATGTTCTCAGGTTGACCTTGTCTCTGTGGAAACACTTTTCCCTCCTTTAAGCCAGTGTGTGTTTGGGCGATACTCGTGGGATTTTGATAAGAAACCAAATTTTTTGATCATGAGACTTGATGAATAATTTGTGTCACAAAGATTGAAAACTCAGCCCTCACAAAGACAATTTTAAGAGGTCACTTGAGTACAACTACTTCATTGAAACTATTTCACCAACTGGCAGCAAAGCTTATTTGCAAACAAGTCTTTCTGGTGTCCTAACTCCAGACAAAATGGTAAGTCTGTAGTTTGTCCACAACTGGTCTCTGCCATGTGGAAGAGTGGCAGTTTGTGCAGGAGAGTCATGTTTTCTGTAGGAAAAGGAAAGAAGAGATAGGGTGATTAGGCAGAGGAAAGGGGAGTGGGGAAGAGAAAGGTCCTGGACTACTGAGAAATATGGCATGGACACGCCTGAACTCTGAGGTTTCCTGAGAATCCATTCCCTGGCTCTATTCCTTCCCTCAGTGACTGTCACTGAGTAGCTGCAGGTACCATGATAGGCACAGGAAAGCCAGGTGACTCGAGTATGATCCTCCAAGGGCTAACAACCTGATTGGGGAAATAGGAATGCAGCCAAGTAATGGCATCCTAGAGAAACTTTAACAAGTTGGTGGGTGGAGGGTCAGTGGGATGGGGGGGTTGCTTCTTGGAGGAGGTGATACCCAAACTGGACTTTGGGTAGGAGTTGACCAGGAAAGGCAATCTCAGTGCCCTGCACGGGTGGCTTTTCAGGTCTGGGTGGCCAAGGCTGCTAGGCAGGCCAGAATTGGGGAGGTCCTAGAAGGTCTTTTGTATGCAGCTGCCACATTGAAAGGTGTGTCGGTGTAGTTAGATGTGCAGCGGAAACAGGGTCCAAGGAGGCACACAAGCCAGCAAGGAGAAAGACAGTAACATACACACAGAATGCCCTGAAAATCTTACAGTACTGGTGGAAATCGTGGGGTAGCTCTTTACCTAGTTTACTGGTATTTGAGCGCTCAGTTTACCACACTTCGGGGCCTTGGTTATGTTTTTGAATTTAGTTTGGTTTTTAGTAAAAGCCTCAATGCTCTGTATGTTTCCATACTCCCATCCCAATTCTAAAACATATACGGTCTTATTCGTGGCAACTTGCTGGTAAAATTAGAGACAATTTCAAAGCTTCTTTTTACTCTCTTTGTCTCACATTTCTCTGATGGGAAAAAGCCTGGAAGACAAGTGTGTTAAAGAACTGGCTGTTCTTGTAAGTATTTGAGGAGAACAGCGTGAGTCATTGTAGCTTTTTGCTGGTATTTTAGTATCCGGTTTATTTTTAAACAGTTCTGTGCAACTGGAGTTTCTTCCGTGGTTTCTGTTACCATGGCTCCATAATATTTCCTCAAATCTGCTTGTTCATACTTTCACACACTTCAGCATCAAATTTACAGTTCCTTACAATCAGAGGATCTTATTCATAATGTCCAAGAATATTTCTCCAGCTGCAATTGCATTTTTCTCCTAATGGGAAAAGTCCGTTGTCTCTACCACTTACAGATGCTGGGAAGAGAGAGGGTCTGGTTCTGTGAAGGACAGTGCAGGGGGAGGAGGGGCAGCTGTGAGGGTACCCATCAGGGCTGAGTGGGTGGACTCATGTCATCTGTGTAGAGCTACTTCCCCTTTAGATACCATGGTTGAGAATGAAAGATGGGCAGGCTGTGTTTGCTTAGGAAGAATTAGCTTTGTACATTTTGGTCCAGACAGCTGACAGACCCTTGGTTCTTGGGTCTCCTCAAGCATGAGCATGGGTTTGTTCTCGTGCTCTTATTTATTTAGTCATTTATTTTTGGACTAGAATTTAGGCTTCCACTTTAGGTAGGCCTCTTGTTTCGAGAATCTTAGTCCAAAGAAAAACAATGCTGGTCCTCAGAGTCACTGGCAGAGTTTGCCTTGCCCTATCTTCCAGGCATTTGAGATTATTCAAGGAGATAATTTTTTAATGTTTCATTGTTTTAAGAAATGTGTATTTCTTAAAGGACTGTTCAGGAGTTAAAGAAAGTCCCAGAGGTATGTCGAACCATGGAGATAGTTTGTTTCCGATTTCATAACATCTTTGACCTGGACTTTTCAGGGATAGCTAGGTTCCTCTGACACATAAAGGTAGTGTCAGAGTAGGTTCTGAGCAGTACTTGGGGCTTAGTATAGGGAACGTGTCTTTGTTTTCAAATTCTACTATAAATATAAATGCTGACTCAGTGATTGAGCAATTTCTGATACTTGAGAACTTGAAGTACACTGTAACTGACTGAACCTTTTGTCTCCTAACTCACTTGGTTCCTCTGATTCAGAGGTGACCGACCCCTTTTGAAGAACAAAAGCAACATTAAAAGTATGGACTTCTAGTGGCATGTGACTCTGGGATGTACTGGAGGCTACCCAGGAGACTCCAGGTGAGAAGTTCTTACTTAGTGACTGTTCAAGCTGGTCATTGTTGAATTGATTTTTTTTTAAAGAATCACTAAAAAATTAAATTTTGCATTCAACTCAATAAACATTTGTGATTAATAGTCTGAGTAACTAGTCGTTTTTCTTTCCTGTGAAATCTAAGAGATGTTGGTATATGGCCTTCATGGGTGAAATTGATAACAATAGTACATTATTATAAAGATTTTATTTGATATTCTTTTATCAAGTCAACACTTTTTTATTTGCCACCATTTCACTGGTAAAGATCCCAGCATGTGTCTATCAATTTCAACAAAAGTTAGGGAGAACCTTTTGTTATGTGTGAAATACACTTGTGGTACTTGCCTTCTGCAGGGGAAAGCAGACTATACACAGGTAAAAATTCAGGTAGGTGCCGCGTGCTTTGAAGACATATAAATAGAATGAGGATAGAAAGTAGCAGGCCAGCATTGGTGATGGTGGGAAGCATGGCTAGATTCCCTGAGCAGTGGCCCAAATGGTAAGAGGGAGCGGGGCCATGCACTTACTCCAGGGAAGAACATTCCAGGCAGTGGGAACAGCATGTGCAAAGGTCTGAGGCAGGGATGAGCTTAGTATGTTCAAGAAACAGTGGGCAGATCCTGGTGCTGGAGCAGAGCAGTGCCAGCAAGTAAGGGAGAGTAGGGGAGATATGTGGGAGGGCAGGCAGGGACCAGATCATGGCAGAACTTGCAGCACAGGAGAAAAGTTAAGGTTTAACATGCAGTGGGCTTGGAGAAGGGAAGTGGCATGATTTGAGTATTTACAAAGGTTGCCCTGAGGAGACTAGAAATTGGAGATAAGGGTGGATTTTCTGTCTCTCTATAAGATTGGGGCTCCTTGGGTAAATATTAAACTTTTGTTTTCACTTTAGCTTTGAAAATTGAGTTCTGAACACCACCTATATCCCTTGGGATTGGGAATTCTGTGAAGTTTTCTGGGCTCTTTTGAAAGAGAGATATTATGTAAGTAAATATATCCTGGTTTTATTTTAAAGATAAGGGGTACAATTTGGGATTAGGTACATAAGTGGTCATCGTGCAGGTAAAGTTTAGGCCTCCCTTTGGTCCACACTTTCCCTGGTTTGAGATCAGGTACCCTTAGTGATGTTATGTGCCGCCTCTCCCTCCCCTGGCAGTTTCCTGCTGCTCCTAGTCCCTTTCTTATAGTATTACCCTGGTTGTTAACAATAACAACAACATGATCTTTGCAAAGCCCTGTTAATTTAGAAAATATTACCGTTAATAGTATATAGAGGCCAGGTTCGGTGGCTGAACCTGTAATCCCAGCACTTCGGGAGGCTGAGGCTAGTGGATGCCTGAGCCTGTGGGTTCGAGACCAGCCCGAGCAACTTGGCGAGCCCTCGCCTCAACAATAAATAAAAAATTAGCTGGGCACACGCCTATAGTTCTGGCTACTTGGAAGGCTGGGGCTGAAGGATCGCTGGAACCCAGCAGGTTGAGACTGCAGTGGTTGTGAGTGTGCCACTGCACTCTAACCTGGGCAACAGAGTGAGAGTCCAACTCAAAAAAAATAAAATAAAATAAAAAGGAATAGTGTGTAGAATAGTTCTCAATCTAGTCAGTAGCTGGAAGATTACAAATAAACCACATGGGAATTTTTGTGCAGAAATATACTGGTTCCTTCTTCCTTACTGTTCTTGTACCAGAGTTGTGCCATCAGAACCCTAGGTAGTCCCATTGATACTGACTTTGTGTGTCTGCTACCTCCCCACCCCGTTTTCACCTCACCTAAAGTTTCTTTTGTCTGGGATCTCCTGCCCTCCCCCCCTCTATACCTGCCTGATTCCTATTCAAGATTCAACTTGGTGTCACTGGCAGAAGCCACTGCCTCAGCTCCCTGGGTAGAGAACAGCTACTTCTATCCTCCCATTGGTCTTGAGGAGTGATAGACAGTATTTGTTCTATTTTCTTTTCTTTTTTTTGAGTTGGAGTCTCACTCTGTTTCCCAGGCTGGAGTACAGTGGCACACTCAAGGCCACTGTAGCCTCAACCTGCTGGGCTCAGGCAATCCTTCCATCTCAGCCTTCCAAGTAGCTGGAACTACAGGCATGTGCCATCATGCCTGGCTAATTTTTCTTAATTTGTTGTAGAGCTGAAGTCTTGCCAAGTTGCCCAGGCTGGTCTCGAACCTGTGGGATTATAGGTGTGAGCCACCACACTTGGCTTGTTCTATTTTCTAGATGAGGAAACTGAGACTCAGAGAGGTTAAGTGACTTGCCCTTGGTTATCCAGCTAGCTTGCAACAAGACTGGAATTCATTCATCTTTCATTTGTTTTCTCACACCATTGTCTCATGTATGCTCAGCACTACCCAGCCTTGAAATACAGCTGTGAACAAGGCAGGCCTAGGTCACATGTCTCTCCTCACCAACCTGAGCTACTTGAGCAGATAGGCTTCTAGAATAGACACTTCCAGCAAGCACTCAGTGAATGCTGAGCAAGTGAGTGAGTGAATGAATGAATAAATGAATGCCTGCATCAACATTCTACCCTGGTAGAGCTCTGCTGGCACACTACCTCCATTATCGCCCAGCCTTGTGTTCTCAGAATCACATGCACGCGACTCGCTTCTGCCTTGCCTTGGTGTCTTCATTGCCTGCATCTCATGCTGAAGGCTATACAACCTGGTGGCCTGGGTAAGACTCTGGGGCTGGGTTTGAACCCCAGCTTTGCCACTTACTAGCTGTGTGACCTTGGGCCAGTTCATTTAAACACTCTTATGCTTCTGTTTCATCATCTGTAAGATGAGAATGTTGATAGTAACTGTCTTGCAGGGCTATTCAGAGGATGATACATGAGACCAAGCTCCATAAATATTATTGACTATCATTACTTCTGCCTTCTGGTGAGTACAGGAGCAGCATCCCACACAAATCTGAACATCTTAGAAACCCCAACACTCTTAGCGTGGCGTTTGGCACATGCTCAGTGCTTAGTAAACACTAAAGGAGGGAAGGAAGATGGTGTCCTCGTGGTTGATGGTTATAGGACTGCACGTGACTGTCCCAAGGAGGATTTCACCAACATGAGGAGCATCTGACAGCTGCTAAGTGGGGAGGACCATGGTCCTTGTGAGGCCCTTGGAGCAAGTCAGCTTTGGGTGTTTTTTGGGGGGTGGTCTTTTTTGCTGCTGTCCTGGGTTTGACGGTTTCCTTGTTTTGTCCTACTCGGTTTTTCCCTGCTACCTACTTCTACCCCATCAGACTTGATGCTTTTGTCCAGTAAATTACTACATTAGCTCATGTATTGCCCAGCATTTTTAGGTCTTTGCTGCATCTGCTGCAGCCTCAGTGGAATATTTCTAAAATTATCAATTTCATGTGCTTACTATTTTCAGTCTTTTTTTTTTTTTTTTTGCATTATCATTTTATTCTGTTATCCAGGCTGGAGTGGTTATTGTAGAGATGGGTCTTGCCAAATTGCCCAGGCTGGTCTCGAACCCCTGGGCTCAGGCAATCCTCTCACCTCCACCTCCCAATGTACTGAGATTACAGGTGCGAGCCACTGTGCCTGGCCCTATTTTCATTCCTTTAATCAAGGAAGCACATCTAAATACATTTAACTTGCAAAGAGTATAGTATACCAGGAACTTGAACATTAACTCAAATTAAAATCTTAAGTCAATCTAACATCTGTTTCTAAGATAAGAATAACAGTAAGAAGTAAAATATAATTACTTCAGGGATAAATTTGCTTTTGTACTTCAGCTGTCAGTAACTTTCATTTTGTAATTCTTAAAATTTTCCCATTGACTTAAACTACATTGAGTGACTGGATAACCAAAACCATGGAGGGGTTCTATTTTTTATCGGCATGCTTTTTGTTTTTTCAAAGTGACCTATTTTTATACTTCTAAATGCATTTTAGAAGCTTCTTAATTAATTTAAAAGTAAGACAGGCTATCATTTTCTTAATTAATTCATCCAAAAACATTCCCCTCATTTAATGTGTGTGAATTTGGGCATCCCTGTACTTCTTGGGTCAGGATTGAGTGGGTGTCTCACCTGTACTGGGCTCTGCATGAGACATGAGGACATGAGGGTCCAGAGAGAGACTGGATGCTGAGGCCAGGGTGCTGAGCATGCCTGGTGGGGAGGCCTAGGGCTCCAACCCGGTGGGCCTGGTTCTACCGCATCTTCTGGCTGTGCAGCTGGAGCATAGAGCATGGGGACTGGGAAGGCATGTCCCCTAGGACAAGGTTTGTCTGCAGGTCGCAGAGAACCTCAAAATAACAGTGATTTAAAGAGAGAAGTTTATTTTTCTCATTCTCCAAGTCCAGAGGCGGTACCCAAGGGCTGATGGACACAGACTTCCTCTGTCTCATGTTGTGTGTGACTCTGTTCCCAAGTCATCCTATGTTTCAAGATGGGGAAAGTATGACATTCGTATTCAGTACAGCTTACTTTGTGCTAGGATTGGGATACAAAAATAAACTCCATGTGATTCCCGCCCTCAAGGATCTTTCGTTCTCATGAGAGAGACAGATATGTGTATTACTCATTTCCACATAAGGTTGAAAAAATGAGTTTCATATGAGAGAAACTTGGTACTTAGGGTAGGCCAGGCAGCAGAGCGGTAACATCTGACCTTGACCTTGAAGAATAATAAGTATCTTGACAGTCATCTGAGAAGAAGTTCTAGAGAGAACAAAGAATGTGAAAGAAAGTACAAATACCTAGAGGGGCAGGGCTTTGCTTGGAGCACCAGGGTGGTGAGTGTGGCCACAGGGTCTAGATGGTGGGTAACTCTCCTGCATTGTCTGAGTTGAAGTAGGTCATCTTTCTAGGAGGCATATCACACAATTTGGAAAAATGTCCCTGGCTGTGTAGGCAGTAGGGCATCCATTCTAAAAGGTGAACAAACTAACCTTGAGAGAAAACCAGGCAGAATCATTTTGGGTAAATCATCACTTACTCTTCTTCTGCCCATACTTTGGAAGCAGAACTATAAGCCATTTCCAGGCATGTGGCTCCCACCTAATACTTCACAACCCACTGACCCCCCAGTGTTATCACTGTGCTTGACATCCCAGAACCCACTGACAAGGGGTCTTCAGTGAGAAGCCCTGGGACCCTGGGATCAAAGCACTGTCAACACAGGAGGCTGTGGTTGCTGCTTTTTACTGGTTTTATAAAATGCACATGCTAATTGCTATGGACTTTTCCTTTAAACTTTAGTCTTCATATATGTAGGATGTGTGGCATGAATGAGATCTTGTGTTACCAACACTGTGAGTAATTTCTGTGATGTGGACATGCCTGGGAAGCGTGGATTTTAAGTTGGCTGTGACTGTTTCACGGTGAGACCTTGAGAATGAGCTCAAGCTTGGACGTTGGCGCTGGTGAGAACACCCACTCAGGGCAGCAGCAAGACCCAGAACTAATGAAGTCGGAAGGCACTCTGTAGCCATGAAGGTCATTGCAGATACACACTCTTATGATTACTTGGCTTTAATCCACATGCGTTCTCCCACAATCTCTTGCTAGTAGGAGACTCTTAAAATATTTTAAACTCAGAGAAGTCTTCAGAGTTTGTTCAATCCCACTCTCTTCGAGTGTAAGTAGGGGAGTGCTGAGAAGAAAAGGGACTTGTTCAAGGTCCCATAGCTGTTTCATGGCAAGTTTGGGATCAGGCTTTTAAGTTTTGACCCTGAGAGCCCTTTGCAAGAGTAAACAAGGTCTTATGGATTATCAAAAATTATGTTCAGTGTAGTGACTGGTTTTATTTGTTTGGGTGTATGTGTGTGTTTTTCTTTAAAAATTGATATTTCACGCAGGGTATACCCAGTGATTCCCTTCACCAGCCTGACTACCTACAAGTGTCACTGGGGCACCCTTCTTGTTTCTGGGAGTGTACTGCATCATGTTCAGACATTAACACCGGCCCACCGGGATATCCATAGGTTACATACTCTGGTAACTCATATTTTTACCATTTTACAAATGATGTTTATTTACTTGAAGTTTCTTGAAAACAAAAATAAAACCATCCTAATTTCTTACCAAGTATGGAATTAGAAGCTCTGGGGTCACCTCCTGCCTCCACCACAACTGAAGCCTTGTTTTCATATGAATTCCTTTTCTTTTCCCTTTTCTGTCCACTTTTAATTAGTGCATAGTATTGCATGTGATGTTTCACTGCCTACAATATTCCCTGTTCATCGTTTGAAGCAGATAGTGAACTAACTACGTTCAGAACTGCCAAAGGCAGCTGTATTTTTTAGCCCGGGTGTGTCTTTGGGTCATTTTCCTCCTATACCTCTCAGGGTATGTTCCTGTCCTTTCTCATGGGTTTATATCTCTGCCCCTTAAACATTGACTGAGGCTGTCACATTGAAATCTTGCTCTTTGAGCTGTACCTGAGAGGTTTGCCAAGTTTCTTTGGAATGCATGACCCAGAGAGCCCTGGTGAAGCAGTGAGACAGAAGTGGAAGCTGCATATGCCATGATGTCCCCAGTCTGGGCTCCAACTGGGACTGACCTGAGACCCTGATGGCTGGCCATGAGGGCCTGATGTGTGAAGTGTGGGACCACCACACGAAGTCTATAACTGTTGGAAACAATCTGTTGGAAACAACAGATAACAGGAAGAAGTACTTTTTATGCCATTGAAAAAAGCAGATCACAGGATGGCTTGTGGGCTGTGAGAATAGTGACTCAGGTGGTAGATAACAGGAGAAGGGCTGAGTGATGAGAGTGGGGGTGCTGGTAGGACTGGCCTTGACTGCTCCATGCTAGCCAAAGGATAAACATTTGGATTTCAAGCTGTTAGGCCGGGTGCAGTGGCTCACACTTGTAATCCCAGTACTCTGGGAGGCCAAGGCGAAAGGATTACTTGAACCCAGGAGTTCAGGACCGGCCTGGGCAACATAGTGAGACCTCATCTCTACAGAAAAAAAAATAAATTAGCTGGGCGTAGTGGCACATATGTAGACTTAGCTACTCAGGAGGCTGAGATGGAGGGATCACCTGAGCACAAGAAGTCAAGGCTGTGGTGAACCCTGATCATGCCCCTGCATTCTAGCTGAGGCAACAGATCGAGACTCTGACTCAAAAAAAACCCCCCAAAACTGTCATGAGCTTAGCAGGGTGGGGCAGTCTGAAAAAACAGAGCTGGAGATGCCTGAACAGGAATTGTAGCCTTGGAACTGATGTGCCTAACCAGGTGTGATGGTGTGGAAGAGCTGCATTGAGTTAGACTGTTTAGAAAAGTTTGTTTTTCCTTCATCTCCAAGATTTTTTTTTTTAAGGTAGAAACAAGGTCTCACTATGTTGCCCGATCTGGAATGAACTGAGCTCAAGCAATCCTCCTGCCTCAGCCTTCCATGCTGGTAGTCCAGGTGCTTCCAGTTCCAAGGTAATTTTTTTTTCTGTGGAAAGAAGAAGACTGCTCTGCTGTGTTGACTAAAACAAAGTAAGATGTGTTTTTCTCCTACTCTTTTTCTTTTCTTTTAGCGGTGATATTTGAGAGTATCAGCCATGTTTGTTTTCAGTGAAATGGTTCTGTGTCTTAGTGGAGTTCCTAAAATTCCTCTTCGTTTTGTTGCTTATTCTTCAGTTTGCATTGGATGGTTGTGTGCCATGAGGTGTTTTGAAATCCTCTGGTTTTCAGGTGATGGTAACAGCAACCATGAGCTCTGTCTACCTAGAGATGCTGGCTATTGTTTTAATCTCTAGAAGCACTTTGAGTATGTTCCAGCCCACACTGCCAGCCCACACTGCCCAGACCAGTGGGTGCTTCCAGAGGGCCTAGAACTTGCTGAACTATAGGCCTCAGTGTGCTCCCCTGTGAGGGAGGGGCAGCCTTTAAACCCAAGCATCTTGCAATGTGCAAACTGTTTTCCGTTGTTGAATTAAATGTACTACACAATGTTCCAGAGAGATATAAGTCACTGTATTTGCTGATCTTTATCTTTTCCTTTGAGAAATGTTCACTTTTCCAGATGAAATCATTGGAAACAAAATAGGTTGTGCCAGATAGTTGAGCTATTAAAAAAAAATTTCCTGCTTTGCTAATGGTGCAAAGCAGTGTCTTCACACAGGCCTTACTCCCTGAGTACCCCTCGGCTTGTAGAGGGCTAGAAAGAAGCCAGAGACCCTCTCCTTTCTTCCAAAGGGCTGGCTGGACATACAAGAATAGCCTGAGCTGAGTCAAGTCTAGCAGCAGAGAGGACATAGGAATCTGTGAGCCGCAGCTGGCTTGTCAGGCGGCAGGAGGGCCTCTCTTGAGACTGGTGGTGGACAGCTGGGGTTGAGCCACACGTTTCCACCATGGTTGCTAAACCCACTTGTGGTTTAGTTCAATGTGTGCAGTAGTGTTTATAAAAGGATTCTAACCACTAGAGTTCAAGCATCTTCACATAAATGCTCCAATTATTTTCCATTTGTGTATCTTCAGTCTGCATAAATCAAAATGACCTGAATTCCTCTGGCAGGTTTTTACAGATTGACTAGAAGCTGGGGCTGTAGCAGTGAACGAAACATAGTGGGAGATGAATAGCACAGGCTGGAAGGGACCTGGACCTTTACCTTGTACTAGGGGTTAAGAGCAGTAGCATGTCTGATTTGCATTTAAGATAGTCACTGTGTTGAGAATAAAGTGGGATAAGGGGAAGCTGGGAGCCCCATTAGGGGAAAGATGACTGTGACCACACAGGGCAGAGGTAATGGTGGCAGAGGTGGTGGCGAGAAGCAATGAGTCTGATTATCTCCATGGCCTTGCAGAGTTCAGGCCAGTCTAGTAGGTGTGAGTGGTCCTCCCCACCCCTGTGGTGTGATTATGCAGTATTCTGTGAGTCCTACCTGGGGGATCTCATGGGAACCTCCCTTCCTTCCATCATAGGGCCATTCATGAAACAAAGTGGGATATTCACCAGAGGTTTTACCAACTAGTTAGTTTTGTATTCTGAAAACACTGCATGCTGATAGTCTACTTTGTTTTTTTTAAGTCAGAGTCTCATTCCGTCACCCAGGCTGGAGTGCAGTGGCACTCTTGCGGCTCACCACAGCCTCAACCTTCTAGGCTCAGGCAGTCCTTCCATGTTAGCCTCCCAAGTAGCTTGGACTACAGGTGCCGTGCCATGTACCTGGTTAATTTTTTTGATTTTTTTTTGTAGGAATGAAGTCTCACTATGTTGCTGAGACAGGTCTCGAACTCCTGGGCTCAAGCAATCCTCCTGCCTTGGCCTCCAAAAGTGTTGGGATTATAGGCATAAGCCACTGTTCCTGGCCAACATTTTCTAATAGTTTAGGAGATTGCAAAATGAGATGGGAAAGTCCTCTCCTCATCTTCACAGTGGCTCCCAGAGCAGAGTTGAACACATCCCTTGTGACCCACTGATACTTTCTGTGTATCGGCAAGCTTTTATGGATACCTGGTTGCTTTTCAGTACCAGTGGGATTGAACTGTATCTGCTGGGCTGCAACTCCCTACTCACACTTCATGCGGCAGCATCTTTTCACATCTGTACGTGCAGTTCTGCCTCATGCTGTCTTTCACTGGCTGCCTGTTATGCCACCCCACCAGTACGCTGGCATTTTGATTCTTGATGGATGCTGAGGTAGTTTTGTGTTTTACTGTTTTTTTGTTTGTTGCTATTAAAAGTAACACCACAGGGAACACCCATACTTAGCTTTCTTAGCTGAGGTTATTTGTAGGATAAATTTTTAGAAGAAATAGATTGGTCAAAGAATAGGTGTTTTCTCTTGTTAAATATACATTGGGAAGGTATGCAACAGTGCATACAGCTACAGGTCTGTGGACAATTATGAAATGAATATACTTTAATTTTCAAGACTAGCAGCACGGATGTAAAAATCTGAGGTACCATGCAGCTTATCCATGATGCCAGATCTCTCCTCTCTGAAGTACCCCCTGCCCTCCAGCTAGCACGTGGGTTCCTGCCCTGCTGGATGCTGGAAAAGGCTCAGCACTCCCACCCTCTGCCTCTGCCCAAAAGGTCCCTCTGCTCTTTCCCCCTTCCCGCCCCCCCCCACCTTCAGCCCCCCATATCCCACGTGCCACTCCCATCTTCCTGGGTCCTCAGAGAGGCCACATTCTGTCTCAACAAGCCCCTCCCTCTGGGTCTTTTGTAGTGCCCTGTTTATCTGTGTTCTAGTGCTTTTCACACTCTGCTGTGTCTGTCTTGTTCACTGCTCCATCCCCAGGCTTAGGAGGGTACCTGGCAGAGCAAGTAGGTAAATATGTCCCTTACTTAACTAATGATCTCCTCTCCCCAGGCCAAACAGTGGCTTAGAAGAAATCAGTCATTTCCCAGTTACTGAAGAATCTCGCACCCCAAATAGTAAAGAGGGAATGAGCCTAAGTACAGACTGTGCTCACTGCTAGCATGTGGAGCTGCCAGAACCAGGCCTGCTGTGTGTGCTGGGACCATGTGACAGCAAGGACACTTTCCTCTGTGCTGCCTTCTGCAGTTAGAGGGTTAAAGAAGAGGGCTTTCTCCTGAGGCCGACTTTCAGGAGAGACAGCAACATGGTCCTTTCACTCAGTGTTCTTGCTTTATTGCTACAGTCTCTTGGCCTAAAAAATGACCTGTTCTGTTATTTCTTTTTGGAGCAAATTAAGGGCATAAGGGGGCAGCTAGATGTACTTATGTAATGTGTATCTGTTGTTTACCTGATACCTGTTATCAGGCCCAAAAGGTAGGAAGGAGGTTATGTCAGCTTCCAACCTGGGCCAAGGGCACCTTGGCAACCTCTGTTAACCTCTGAGACTCTACACACTGCTTAAGGAATGGCTCTGACTCACAGTGCTTACATACCTCAGTGGCAGAAGATCTGGAGCTCTTTCCAGTGCTCATTTATTCCTGGATTCCTGGGAATGCCTCTCAGAATAGAATGCGTATTCAGCACACACACTTGAGGACCTAGTGGGTACCAGCCTAGAAGACCACGAGTAGGTTTTTTGAGGGTGGGGAGAAAAAGGGGTGATGATTTGAACATCTGTGCACTTAAGATTTTTTGGCTCTCAAGTTGCAAGTTTGCTACTTTTACACCTTTGATGGGCTGACAAGGACCCTGGCAGGAGCATGCTGTCCTCACCCTTTGTGTGACTGAAATTTTAAGGTCTCTGAGGGGAGGCAGCCCTAGGGACTGTCCTTAGATCCACCAATGACTGCTGGATGCCACAGCAGCCCTGTACACCTCCCAGAGGAGTCAGAAGGAGAGAAGGAATAGGCTGCAAGTCCCATTAATCTGATCAACCACTCTCAGAACTTTTTTGATCACTTACGACAGGCAGCATTGAAGGGGCATTGGAGCTAAGTGGGAAGTAAGACCCAGAGTGGAGTTCACAAAAGGGCTTCCTCCCCCTGCCTTGCCTGCAGGACCTCTAGACAGTTCTTCCCCATCTTTTAACTAGTTCCTCAGTTTTATCTTTCTCCTCCTGTTCTTTGTGACAGGAAATTCCTGTGGTTTTCTCATCCAGGTCACTAGTTTCATCTTTAATCTTGTCCATTCTATTAAGCAGACTGTTATTAAAATGTTTATTTTGACAATAATAAAGTTCCTAAAAATTAGAAAAACGAGGTTGGGCACAAATTGCTCAAGCCTGTGATCCCAGGACTTTGGGAGGCTATGGCTGGAGGATCTCTTGAAGCCTGAAGTTCGAGATCAGCTTGGGCAACATAGCAAGACCCCATCTTTACCAAAACAAACAAACACTTGCCTTCAGCATGTTGTCCAAAGTCTTCAAATAATAAACAAATGGATGTCTTTTTTATCTTGGTCCTGCTCTTTCATGGTTTTGGTTTTCATTTTATTATTATTAATTTAACGACTGAAAATCCTTCCTTATCATTTCATGTTTATGAAAGAACAGGGCTGATGGCATAGGAAGCTGAGCTGGGTTCCTTCTGGCCTCTCCCCTAAATGGGAGGGTGACCATGCTTTTGCATGGGGCCAGGCATGTCCCCAGGTGGGCTTCCCAGCAGGGCATCTGTGCTGATGGTTCCAAATGTGCTTTTAAAAGTTACTATAATGTTCACCCTCACCCCTCCTCAACTTTGCATTTCTTACCCCTAACCTTGGTGTTCCTACCCTCATAAGACTTATCCCCACAGCTGGCATTTTTGGGTGCTTTTCCTTGTTTTTTCTGAGCCCATACCTCTCTGCTTCCTTCCAGAATGTTCTCCAACCTGCTGCTCTACCATGGGCTTGTTTCTTTGCGTTTTTACCAGTTCCATCCCACTGTTAATTCAGTGGCCTTTGAAAGGAGAGGGAGGTGTGTGTGCCTCTCTTGCTTTTGTCTCTTTCCACAAATGACACTAACACAGCTGTTGTAGTATCATTCTAGGGAGATGAAGCACATTTGGTAGAACTATATGGGAAACATGTCTTTATTTTTCCCATTGTGATGAGAAAGAATCCAGAATAACTCAGCATACACTCCCGCATCCTAAAGGTTCATTTGAAAGTCAATTGTTTGGAATTCAGATGACGTGTTCCTGCTTCAGTTTGTGTGTCACACAGGGTAGCTCCTGACATGGAATTCAGACTGGGAGCTTGAGCAGGAAAAGTGTCTGACACGAGCACTCTACCTTATGTGCAGTTCTTGTTCAGAGCTCACAGAACCCTTTCAGCATTGCATTTCAAGCATTGCATTCGGCATTGCATTCTAGAATCTTGCAGATGCTGCAAGAAGTAGTAGTCAACTACTGGGTGCTAGACAGTCTGAAGTATACAAAGGAAGTGCCAAATCCAGTCCCTGTCCTTGGAAAGAGTAGTAACTCATTTTCCTGTTACCTTTTACTTTCTACAAGTTCTTTTACATCTGTTATCATCCCTGAGCCTCTCCATACCCCATACCATGAGGTGACAGGGCCTGTCTGTGTCATCCTGCCTTATAAAGAAGGACAGTGACTCTCAGAGGGGTCAATGCCTAAATCCCAGAGGCAGAATCAAGACTCATTTTCCATTCAGTATCATGCTGTCTTCCCAGGAATTTTTCCTTCCAGATAAGAAGCACCCAATTAATTATTAAATACACATTTTATATGTTTTTTGGCATCAATAAACTTCAGAAGCATCCAGTATTGCATGGCATTAGAGAGCAGCTTGTTCAACAGCATGTATGCAGGCTTGGTAGTTGTTAAGGTTGGCTGAAGACCTTGGAAGAAGGAATGAAGCAGAAACAGGAAATACGCCCTACCTGATCTACTCCTTTTGTTTTTGTTTTTTGAGCTGAAGTTTCACTCTGTTGCCCAGACTGGAGTGCAGTGGTACACTCCCGGCCACTGCACCCTCGGCCTACTGGGCTCCAGTGATCCTTCCGCCTCAGCCTTCCAAGTAGCCAGAACTACAGGCGCACGCTACCATACCCGGCTAATTTTTTTATTTATTGTAGAGATGAGGTCTTGCTAAGTTGCTCTGTTGGATCTTAAACCCGCGGGCTCAGACAATCCACTCTCCTCAGCCTCCCAAAGTGCTGGGATTACAGGCTGAGCCACCGAGCCCAGTCTGATCTACTTCTTTTGAAGAAATGTTTGCCCTCAGAAGCTTCTCAGTCTCTCCAACTTACATGTTTCTTCAGCCTAGA
The DNA here is from genome assembly GCA_027257055.1 of Cephalopachus bancanus. Lineage (NCBI taxonomy): Eukaryota > Metazoa > Chordata > Mammalia > Primates > Tarsiidae > Cephalopachus > Cephalopachus bancanus. The sequence goes on from JAPVLO010000938.1 coordinate 111,368, forward strand.
CAGTGCTGCAAAGATTCATTTTTATGGTTAAGGATGACTGTGTGTAAAAAAAAAAACAAAAAAACAACTGAGTTATTTCCTGACAGGCCTGGGGCCTTGGGGATGTTGTGGAGATTAACTTTAATAAGAAAGCCCTGAGGCTCTAGCCTCCTAGCCAGGCAGGACTTCTAGACTCGAGGATTGACTGATAGCTGGATGTGCAGGGTCCTGCTGGAGTTGGGCAGCATGGAGTCAGATGGCCTGGTTTGAGTCCTGGCCTAGCACTTATGAATTGTGGAACTGTGGCCAGTGATTTGAAGCATTTGTATTCTTGGTTGCCTTCCTATAAAATGGGGACAATCATATCTCTTCTGTAAGGTTTTTGAGGTACAAAAATAATGTGTCTAAATCTCACCTAGACCACTTGGTGTTGCTAAGAGGTACTCAGTATATGGTAGCTGCTTTGATGTTGGTTTATTCCACTTTCGGAAAAAATCTTGCCCTAGTCTTCCAGGTAGAGTATCAGAGCCTTATCTGAATGAAGCAGGCTTGCTTTCTTTGATGGAAACATAGCAGACTCTAGGCAAGAGAGCCTTCTTGGGGCATTATGCTTCCATTTAGTCATCAGATTGTTATTGAAACCTGCATGGTGCTATTGAGCAGCTCTTCTAGTTCCTTCCTTGGTGACCTTGATCTTCCTTTGGAGTTGAGCATGGCTTTTCTAGGGTGTGGCCTCCCTGCAGTAGTCCTGGCCTGCAGCTGTTTTCCATACAGGAGGGAAGCACTCAACTGTGGGTCCACACACTAGAACAGGGGCCGGTGTTCATCTGGATATTAGGGGTCGTTTGTTCTGGAAACGGAAACTCTTTTTTTCCTTAGAGCATATGCATGTCCTGTGCCCCTCCTCTTACCTTTAGAGTTATTTGTCTGGAGTTCTAGGCATGAAGATCACAAGTATCCATCACCCACCTGTCCACTTGAAGGCAGGAGTGGAGTGACACTTGGAAACAGACTGTAAGGGAAAAGCATAAGTTGGTTGTCTTTGGGTGTTGGAGCTATGGACCCTTCTCTCCTCCATCCTTTCTTGGCCAAGCTTTCTTCTCTGAATTCTCTATGGGGAACATGGGTTACTTTTGGTTTTTTGGGGTGTTTTTTTGTGTTTTTTGGGGGGGTTTTTTAAGTCGGTGTCTCACTCTGTTGCCCAGGCTGGAGTGCAGTGACCTGCTGGGCTTAGGGAATCCTTCTGCCTCAGCCTCCCAAGTAGCTGAAACTACAGGCGTGTACCATCACGCCTGGCTAATTTTTTTTTATTTATTGTAGAGACAAGGTCTCGAACCCCTGGACTCAGGTAATCTTCTTGCCTCCACCTCCCGAAGTGCTAGGATTATAGATGTGAGCCACTGAGCCTGGCCACTTTTGTTTTTCAAAATTAAAATAAGACTGGGTGCGGCGGCTCATGCCTGTAATCCCAGCACTTTTGGAGGCCAAGGTGAGAGAATTGCCTGACCCCACAGTTTCAAGACCAGCCTGGGCAACTTGATGAGCCCTCATCTCTACAATAAAAAAAATTAACCGGGTGTGGTGGCGCGTGCCTGTAGTTCCAGTTACTTGGAAAGCTGAGGAGGAAGGATCACCTGAGCCCAGCAGGTCAAGGCTGTGGGGCTGTGAGCATGCCACTGCACTCCAGCCTGAGCTGAAGACTCCAACTCAAAAAAAAAAAAAAGTTAAAATATACATTCTTTTTTCTCTTTGCCAGGATAGTGTGTTGAGCTATAAATTACATTATCTTTAAAAGTAATGCCTGCCGGACTTGGTGGCTCAGCCTGTAATCCCGCGCCTTTGGGAGGCTGAGGTGAGTGGATTGCCTGAGCCCGCAGGTTCAAGACCCACCTGGGCGGCGAGACGTCATCTCTACAATAAATCAAAAAATCAGCCGGGCGTGGTAGCGCATGCCTGTAATTCCGGCTACTTGGAAGGCTGAGGCGGAGGGATCACCAGCAGGTTGAGGCTGCGGTGACCGGGAGCAGCCACTGCACTCCAGTCTGGGCAACAGAGTGAGACTTGAACTCAAAAAAAAAAAAAAGAATGCCCAAGTTAACTGGTACCTTGAAACCCCTTAACATTGGGTATTGCCATTTTTTAATCTTGTATAAATATGTAAAGTAGACATCTGAGATTTTATTTTGATGATTATCAAGCATTTATTACCAATTTTACTTTATTTACAGTATTAAAAGGGCAAAGTATTTATTCTGTTTGCATTTGACAATATTTAATATTTGGGCCTTTCCTGATTTTCTCATTATTCTAATCCAGTTTAGTTGGTTTTGAGTTTTAAGAAATTGAGGTCTAACCCATGAGCTATTTGCATTCCCAGCTCCAGCTCAGTTCTTGAAACTTAGATACTTACTGAATGAATAAGACTCACCAAGAACAGCTAATAATGGCATGTCTTCCCTCCTTTCCAGTTTTAAGTTGACACAAGACCATTGTGTCACTAAGCCACATGATGCTTCCTAAGGCCTTTCCCTCCACTCCCCTCCTGACATCTCTGAGCCTGGGTGTGGTTGGTGTGACTCAAGAGGTTGTGTGGGCCCAGGAATATTAACTGATTATTGTGTCATATTGAATCAGTGGTGCCAATTGAATCCTGGCTATAAAAGAATGAATCTAACTCTTCATCGCGCATAACATTTATTTTATTTATTTATTTTTTAAGATTCAAGGGGTACATGTGCATTTTTATTACATAGGTATCTTGCCTGATGGTGAGGTTTGGGCTTCTTTTGAACCTGTTACCCAGGCAGTAAGCATGGTACCCAGTGGGTGGTTTATCAATTCTTACTCCCCTCCCTCTGTCCCCCCTTTAGGAGTCCCCAGTGTCTGTTGTTCTCATCCTTATGCCCACACGTACCCAGTGTTTAGCTTTCACTTACAAGTGAGAATGTGTGGTGTTCACTTTTCTGTTTCTTGTATGAGATCTCAAGGCTGAGATCTAATTCCTTTACTTATGTGACATCACCAGTCATGGATTTCCAGGGACAGATGAGATGTCCTTGGCCTCCTTTGGGCTGTCCTGACTGCTCTCACAGATAGGAAGCCCTTCTCCTGTGTGCTGGAGCAGATCCCATTGCCTGTAAGTCCCTTTTCAGCTTTCCTTGTATCCCATGGAGAAGGGGACTTCTGTTTTGATGTTTTCATAGGATTTTATCCATAATACCCATCGACTGCTACTTACATGTAATAGAAAGAAATAGAGTTTTAGAACCAGACAGAACCTAGTTTTGAATCTTTTTCTCAAAATTTGTTAGCTGTATGACTGTGAACAAGTAACTTGACCTTCAATTTCTCATCTGTGAAAAGGAAATAAAAATAAAAATATTTACCTTTTGAGATGGGGAATATAGCTCAAATTGTTCTTAGAGAGACATTTATAGCTTTAAATGTAAAGAAAGGCTGAAAATTAATGAAACCAAAGAAGGTAGAGGGAAGAAGATAATAAAGGGAAGATAGCAAAGGAACAAAATATGCAATAGACAGCTAAAATGAATGAATAAATGCTAAAAATTGATTCTTTTAAAAAGAGTAAAAAGTGGTAAGCCTCTAATGAGACTAATCAAGAGAAAAGGCATAGTAAACCATTACTAATGTTAGGAATGGACATTACTAGAGATCCTTTGGTCTTTAAAATGATCATAAGGGGATAATATGAACAATTTTATGCCAGTAAATTTGGAAAAAAGTGAACTAGATTCCCTAGAAAAGCACAACTTTTCAAAATTAAAATAAAGAAATAGAAAATACATGGATAATTCTTTACCTATTAGTGAACTGGAATCTGTAATTAAAACTGCTTAAAGAAAACTCCAGGTTCAGATGACTCCAGTGACAAATTTTGCCAAATGTTTAAAGAAAAATAAAGTCAATCTTACATAAACATTCATTTGTGATAAAAGCTCTTAATAGAATTGTACTAAAAAGAAACTCTTACCTGAAGAAGTGGTATTTCTAAAATCGTATAGCAAACCTTAAGGGTAAAATGGTGAAAACTTTGTCTTTGAGATCAGGAGGAGTCTCTACATTTTATTGGAATTCCTCCCTAGTGCAGTAAGGTAAGAAAAAGAAAAGCCTTAAGAATTGGAAGGGAAGAAATAAAACTGTCATTATTTGAATATGATGTGAATGTATGTATAGAAAATTCAAATAAATATATAGATAAATTATTAGAAATAGTAAGTTCTGACTGAGCCCAATGCTTGCACCTGTAATTACAACACTTTGTGGCCAAGATGGGAGAATTGCTTGAGCCCAGGAGTTCATCTAGCCTGGGCAACATAGCAAGACCTCATCTCTACAAAAAAATCAGAATATTAGACAGGTGTGGTGGCCCTCACCTGTAGTCCCAGCTACTCAAGAGGCAGAGATGGAAGAATTGCCAGAGCCCAGGAAGTCAAGGCTGCATTGAGATGTGATTGTGCCACTGCACTCCAACCTGGGTGACAGAGTGAGACCCCAACTCAAAAAAAAGAAAGAGTATACAAAAATCAGTTGCTCTGTATATTAGCAATAAACAACTAAAATGAAAAAAAAAATAAAGATACCATTTACAACCTTAAAAATATTAAATACTGCCTGTAGTCCCAGATACTCAGGAGGGTAAGGCAGAAGGATTGCTTGAGGCCAGGAGTTCGAGATTATAGTGTACTATAATTGCGACTATGAATAACCACTGCACTCCAGCCTAAAGAATCAAGAGACCCCGTCTCTAAGAAAAAACAGAAATCAAATGTCAAGTAATACACTAACAAAAGGTCTATAAGAACTTTATTACAAAGATATTAAAGGAGGCCTGTATGTACCATGGATTAGGAGACTCAATGTTGTAAAGGTGTCGGTCTCTCAGAGTGATCTGAGGACTCAGTGAAATCCTAATCAGAATTCCAGTAAAGCTGAGTACTTAGTGGGACTAATCAAACAGGTTTTAAGATGTATATGGAAATGCAAAGGCCAAGGATGACCAAGCCGCTCTGGAAAAAGATTGACATGGAGGACTTCCTCTGCTAGGTACCAAGAATTCTTTTAAAGTTGCTGTGAGTAAGACAATGTGGTATTGTCACAGGACAGAGGATAGAACAGAAAGCCTGGATAAACATCCACATGTCTGTGGACTGGAGAATAGGGCATTGCAGAATAGAGAAAGGAAGCTCTTTCCAGTGAATGTTGCTGAAACAGTTGGACATCCACATGGAAAGAGATGAAGCTTGACTTGCATGTCACATCATACACAAGTGTCATTTCAGAGTGTGAAAAGTAAAAACTTAGCCGGGCATGGTAGCACACGCCTGTAGTTCCAGCTACTTGGAAGGCTGAAGCCGAGGGATCACTGGAGCCCAGCAGGTTGAGGCTGCAGTGGCTGGGAGCGACCACTGCACTCCAGTCTGGGTGACAGAGTGAGACTCCGACTCAAAGAAAAAAAAAAAAAAAGAAAAAAAGTAAAGTAAAAACTGAGGAAAAAAAGCAACCCACACATTTAAAAGGCAATAAAAGTGAATGGATATCTTTAAGACTTCAGCAAAAGGAAAGACTTCTTAAACTGGGCATTAAAAGCACTAACTATAATAGAAAATTTTGATAAATTAAAGTTTTAAAATATCTATTCAGCAAATGGCACCATGAAGGGGAAAAAAAAGGCAATGGTGCAGGCCTGTAGACCCTGCTACTCAGGAAACTGAGGCAGGAGGGAAGATCACTTTAACCCAGGAGTTCAAGGTCAACCTGGGCAACATAGACCCTGATTCTTTTTTTTTTTGAGTTGGAGTCTCACTCTGTCGCCCAGGCTGGAATGCAGTGGTACACTCATGGCCACTCCAGTATCAACCTGCTGGGCTCAGGCGATCCTTCCGCCTTAGCCTTCCAAGTAGCTGGAACTATAGGTGTAAGCTACCATGACCGGCTAATTTTTGATTGTAGAGATGAGATCTCGCCAAGTTGCCCAGGTTGGTCTTGAAACCCAGGACTTAGGCAGTCCTCTCACCTCAGCCTCCCAAAGTGCTGGAATTACAGACTTGAGCCACCGGAGACTCCGATTCTTTAAAAAAAAAGAAAACAAAACAGAAAAGATAAGGCACAGAGAAACACAGATAATTTACACAAGGCATCAATGAGAGAAATGCCGATTAAAACCACAGTGGGTTACTTCTCACACTTGCCTGTGGAGACTAAGATCAGCAGATTATCCATGAGAACAGAACTTTAGCAGAAGCTCATCAAGACACAACATACAGCAGTGGATGTTTAGTTTTTCACATTGTGTGTTCTAGAAGATTTGAGCTTAACACTGAGTGCTAAGGTAAGTGGTTAAGAGTATGGCTCCTGTCCACCCCATATGAGGGGCCCTCCTGCTCCTGGGATGATGACAGTGAGACATGCTGCTGGAATGAGGCCACCAGTGGGAGACCATATGCCAGTAATGCCTGGGCCCCAGTGATGAGACCTCCCAGCTGTTCCATGATAGTGCCTGCTCAGCTCAGAATGACTTGACCAGACAGAGAAGGATGGGGCAGGCCTCTCTGTATCAGTTTTATATTACTTGTTCTACTTCTCTGTATCAGTTTTATGTTACTTGTTCTACTTCACCAGAAGATCTTGGTGCTGTGACTGTGGGTGTTTTCTTAATAGTGTGATAAGAAAGACTTGATCCTCCTTCCTATCAAAGAGAAAATAGTTTTGGAGGGGAGAAGTAAGACCAAAAAAAAAACAAAAAAACAGATTTCGTTTGTATTGTAAATATGAATATTAAATTGTCAACTCTTTTTTTAAAAAAAGAGTATGGCTGCTGTCAACTTACTTTTTTTCAAATCTCGTCTCCTCCACTTGGTCAAGCTCTTGATCCTTTCTGTGCCCATTTCCCCACTTTGACAAGGCATGTGATGGTCACCACTATACCATAGGGTTGTATTCAGGATTAAGTGGAGTGCACTAGTGTAGCACCCAGCGCAGCAACTGGTACTTGGGGAAGTCTCCATAGGGGTTGTGGGGAAGGGAGGGCTGATGGCAGCCTCACAAAAAGATGCTTATCCCAGTAACAACAATAATGGGAAAACAAAAGTCCAATCCAGTCACTGACATTTCTCACTACTGCTAGTTGGCTTGCTGGGTGGTGATTTTAAGAGTAATGGCGACCACCTTTAGGGTGTCAGATGTATGCCGAATGACTTTCAGCCTCACTAATCCTTCAGACCTGTGAGGAAAATATCCTTGTTTGTTGGAGAGGCTGACTCGAGAGAGAGCTGCTGCTGTGTCCCTGCATGATGGTGACGTTTGAAGTCATGAGTGTACCTGAGATCATTGCTGGGAGGTGCTGGAAGAGCCGTAAGAATGGCCTGTGGGGTGTGCCACTGGGAGGGGAAGGAAAAGGGGGGCTTGTCGGGGTGGGGATAGGGCGCCAAGAGAGACCAATATGCTGAGGCTGAGGTTGGTACAGGGCCCTTGAGGAGGCAGTTGGACAGAGCCCCTGCTGCTGATATCCAGGAGCAGGAAAGAAGGGGGCTCTGCAGTTGCCCAGTGAGAGCTCACTTAGGTGCCTGGGACCTGCATGCAAGGACCCCCAGAAATGGCTGTTCCTCTACGAACATCAGAGATTAATTTCTAGGCTGACCACTGCTGTGATAGCAGGTGAGTTTTTCCTGTGTAGATCCTTGTCCCTTAGGTCCTCTCTTTGCCTGTATTTCTTGTGACTGTCATGCAGAGCTGAAGGAAACTGAGGATACTTATAACCAAGGGCACTGGCCAAGGACCATACCCCATTGAGGGGGGTCCTGTCATGAGCTCTGACCTGGGGTCTGGGACCTTCATACATCATCTTGTTCAGCCTTCACACAAAGCTAACTCACTCACTATCTCTCTCTGCTTGGCTTTTTATACCTTGCCTCAACATCTTCTTTGGGCTGCAGATATCTTTGCTAGTTTCTGACTGCACAGTTCAGTAGGACCCTGTGCGAGATCAGCTTAGAGGGTTCAGAAAGAACCTGTAGTGAATTCTGAATGATTCTACTTCTGAAGTGAAGTGGTAGTACAGAGCTTCCAGAAGTCACTGACGGTGAGCCTGAAATACCCTGTACAATTTTACAAAGAATCTGTCTTCCATATAAGATTCGTCTTCACTTAATGAATAAAGATGTTCATGTATAATCTTGGAGAATGTTTAAGTTGAGAGGTGACAGATTTGTAGCAGGGAGCTGCTTGAGCATTAAAATGAACTCTTGGCTGGGCATGGTGGCTCATGCCTGTAATCCCAGCACTTTGGAGCGCTGAGGTGGGAAGATTGCTTGAGCCTAGGAGTTTGAAACCAGCCTAGGCAACATAGCGAGATCCGATCTCTACAACAAATTTAAAAATTAGCCAGGTGTGTTAGTATACGCCTGTAACTTTAGCTACTCAGGAGGCTCAAATGGAAGTATCACCTGATCCCAGAAGTCGACCATGGTAAGGTGTGATTGTGCCACTGCACTCTAGCCTGGGCAACAGAGTGAGACCCCAACTCAAAAATAAAAGAATTATAAGTAGTGCATATGGGTTGCTTGGGCTGATGTCATCATTATATCGTGAGCTGTGGCCACATGGGATATGCTCGGCCCTCGTTGGCCCTGAGCACGTGCTGTGGTGAGATCTGGATTCTGGACAGAGGGAAAGTGATCAAGAGTGGTCCTTACCCCAATTCTGCCACTGTATTATTCAGTTATGTCTCTTCCCCTCACTGGGCATTTCTTGTTCCCACTGGTCAGCTAAGAGCATATGTCCTCTCTGATGCCCTTGGCAGCCCCAGAGTATATTGGTTTTGTTACCTTTCTACTCAGTGATTCAGGCTCTTACTCCTAAAGGCTGACCATAGTGAGCCCCTCCTTGGTTCCTGGCATTTTATGGGCTTTTAATACATCTTGTACAGAACTGAGCTTCCATTTGTGTCTAAGCTACGGCATCCAGGCAGAACTGGAACCAGATGTCAAGCTGCTTCTCAGGCCAGAGCAGGGGCTAGTTCTCCCCACAGCTGCTCCAGGGGCTGGTCAGGCAGCCCAGCTAGCACTTGACTGGACCATCTGAGACTTGCCTGAGCCAAAAACCCTGATATTCCTAGAGAAGTCTGGAGCAGAGACCAGCTACTCTTGGTAGAAGACTTTCTGCTGCTGCAAATATGGGCCAGGGTGACTCGGAGGGCCCTGACTAGTAGCTTAGGATTTCATATGAAAAGGGCACACTGTGAGAGGTGGCACCAGGGCCCAAGCCAACTGGCCTGTTCAGACCCTGTCGTATCCTAGCAGTTTCATTGACATGCTGCCCTGTGATTACAGACAGAGCCCCAGGCAGCGTGCTGGTCCTTGCTGGTGTTCTGTCCATGAGAGCTAGCTGTTAGGAGCATGTGCTGTAACCAGACAGCTGTCTCATAGCAGGAATGGCTTTGGGGGCTTAGCTGTGAAGTAGTAATCAGTTGTGCATTTTGTCTCTATTGCTGCATGGTGAGACGTTTACCTTCAGAAGCTCTACAGTTCACCAGATTAAGCCATTTAAATTAGCAAATAGATTTAGGCTGTGAGACACCTGATTTCTTTAAATTTAAGGTAATATTTGGACACACCATGGTGTGATGGAGAGAGCATTCATTACCTTAGCCAACAGGCAGAGTTGGTATTCAGTGCTAGTCTCCACCATCCGGTACTTGGATGACCATGGGCAAATTACTGAACTGGCCCTGGCATCAGTTTTCTTAACTATAAAATAGAGACAAAAGCAATGATAGTGACAATAATTACTATTTAACAACAATGGCAATAATAAATACATTATTGCTTACTATGTCCACAAACTTACTGTGTTCTAAGCATTGTTCTAAGCCCTTGTATGTATTTGACTCTCATAGCAATTTTGTGATATAGGTTCCATTATTTTCTGTCTTTTATAGATAAAGCGAGGCACAGAGTGGGTAGGTAGCTTGCCTACTCTTTCCCAGCTAATAAGTAATAGGTCTGGAAGTCAAGCCTGGGCAGCTTGACTCTAGAGCCTATGTTCCTACTAATATTCTAGACGGTCTCATATAGAATCATGAGCATTGATGTAATAACATATGAAATAATACCTAGAAAAACGTCTTGCTCCTTGTAGGTGCTAAAATGTGTTGACCATTCTGCCTTAATCCCCTCTCTTCCCCCATATGCTAAGCCAAGTCTTTGGACTCCTGCCTGTGGCAGTTAGGAATGACTCAGATCTCTGGCTGTGTGATCTGAACACAAAGTGTGGTGAAGGAAGGTGGTGTCACCGTTTCACCAGGAAGTCAGGGTATCTCATCTGGACTATGGACTGACCATTCCAGCAAAGTGATATGTGCTTATGAACATAGTGAGAGTCCTTCACCTTCTTCCTCTAGCAGGGAAAATAGTTGCCCTTTTACCCTTGCCTGGATTGTAGACCACTGACTCTGTTGCTCAGAAATGATTCATTTCGCTTATTGTTTGTTTTTACTCTTTTTATCTGAGCTACACAGTGTCAGGACAAACTGGTCTGAATTTGAGGCTTCAGTGGCTGAGGTGAGTCTTTAAAAATGAGTGGTAGAGTGGGAGGCAGTGCCCAACACAAGCAGAATGTGATAGGAAGGTGGAGAGTGGAGTCAGGGGTTGAAGGTAGAATTATTCCACTCACAGTTTATCCCAAGTCCTAGCCTTGTCTCGTGGGTAGGGTAGGCTGGGACAGGTGAGCCCAGGGACACAGGAACTGACATATGCATGTTCTTTTCACACCTTCTCTGTCCCTTTCTCCAGAGCGTGAGGAAGATTAATAAGGTTACCAATTCATTGAACTCAGAGTAAAAACTGTTCTTCAGAAAGTTATTTGAGCATTTCAGAAAGATGTTGAGGTTTGCTTGTTAATATGAAATATACACACACCTATGTCAGTGCCCAAAGTTGGTTAGAGTTTATTGACTTTCTCCCACATAAAGGGAACCTTTTAGGATGTTCTGTGCTGAAGACAGTGATGGAAATGGGAAGTTGTAAGATAGAGATGACCTGGTTTTTTGCTTTGGGAATTTACAAACCACATTGATGTGTGTTTTTCTATTAAAGGTTTGTCTACGGATTTTGACCATCTGAAGTTGACCCCTGACTCAAGCATTCTCTGCTGCTCCTCCACGCTTTGAAGAAATGTCTGTCACTTACGATGATTCTGTTGGAGTAGAAGTGTCCAGCGATAGCTTCTGGGAGGTAATGCCCATGCTTTCTTCCTGATGAATGCAGTGACCAGGACAATGGTGCCTGGCACACCTTTTGGGTTTTGGTGGGGCTGGAAGGATGAGATGAACATGCCCCACAACCAGCCAAGCATTTGCACTCCGATCTAGGTGACAGCAAAAAAGATGTGAATGCTTATTTTGAACCCATTAAGGTGTGCATTAGTCATCAGTAGAGATGGTGAACTTAACTCGCAAGAAAAGTGTGACACTTTAAAGAGGTTAGGGGTATTTGTGAAAGATCTTGTCAATCTGTCCATTCTTAGATCTTTTTGTGTTTAGCCATGGGCTACTGGGAGTGACATAGTTAATTGCTGGGCTTGAGGCACTTTACTTTCAAATTCTGTATGGAAACACAGATGGACCTGATGTAATATGATGCTGGACAGCACAGGCAAGTGACCAAAGGGCCAAAGAAGCCTCCCTCAAGCTTGTTGAAGCATCTGCCTGCCAGTCTGTGCCCATGAGAGGCTCCCTTTCTGATTAGATTATTTTGTGGGTTATTTTTTATTTTTTATTTTTAGTAATTCTTCCTAAGCTCCACTTACTTTTTCTGCATGCTGGTTAAAGGAAGGTCAATTTTTAAAATCAAATTTTGTCCCCATGGAAAAACCCCTGGAGCTTTCCTGGCTGTTATGTGCTTTGTGGAAAAGGCTTTGCAGTTAGAAAAAGCTGGGCTCTGATCCCAGCTATGCTATTACTAGCTGTGTGACTTTGGGTGAGTTGTTGAATTAATCTGAGCTATGGCCTTTATCTGTAAAGAGAGGGTACTTTTGACCTCCAAGGGAGACTGCCAGCATCAGATGAGAAGGTGGGCGTCAGCACCTGTATAGGTGTTTTCCTGACATAGGAGGCTCTGGTGGTAGAAGAGATGAGGGTGATGTCTTGGCATTTGCTAGGGACTAGCATGAAGTATTTTAGAAACCTGAAGTAATTAGGTGTATAGTTTTGTCTGAAATCAAATACTATCTGATTATTGTCTAATAGAGGCAAGTGATCACATGTGCCCAAGTTTTTTTAAAAAGATGTGCAAGGAGCTCAAAATTCTGTCAAAACTTTTTTCCTTATATATTGAGTGAAAAGGTAATCATTGGCTTTTAGCTGAATATTTCATTTATTAAAAGTGTGTACTTACTGAACATTTATTGTGTGCTAGGTCCTGTGCAGGTAAGCAGGGAATGTGACAGACCGTGTCCCTGCCCTCAAGAAACCTTCAGAGCCATGGAGAACCTTTCTGATTTGTAAATGGAGTGATGTTGCCAGCTGATATAAATTAGACCCTGCCTTGGGCTCAGTGGGAGTGCAGACAGGATAAGCATAATCCAAGGCCCCCTGTGAGTGATATGTCTGGAGAGGCAACAGGAATAGGAGAAGGTATTGCTTTGGAGCCCATGGGCCTGGGTTTGACTCTTGACCTCATCACTGCCTGTGTATGACTTTGGGCAAGTCCCAGATCTGTCAGATGGGGGTAATAATGGTACCCACATCATAGTATTGTTGTGAGGATTTAAGGAATGAATAAATACACGCGAGTGTGTAGGGTGTCAGGACAGGTCTGGCTGGGGACTCTTCCTTCTGTGGGAGCTGGAGGGAATCAATGCATACAGTCTACAATCTATTCCTGCACTGCCTTTGACAACCTTGTTTTAATTACCTACTTGGTGGCAGAAACTGCTGAGATAATTTAGTAGCTAAATATAGCGCTATTCCAAGCGTCTTCGGCTACTTATTCTTTAAAATGTAAGTTAAGGCCGGGCTCAGTGGTGCAGGCTGTAATCCCAGTGCTTTGAGAGGCTGAGGTGAGTGGATTGCCTGAGCCCGCGGGTTTGAGACCTGCCTGGGCAACTTGACGAGACCTCATCTCTACAATAAATCAAAAATTAACTGGGTGTGGTAGCGTGCACCTGTAGTTCCAGCTACTTGGAAGGCTGAGATGGAAGGATCGCCAGAGCCCAGCAGGTCGAGGCTGCAGTGGCTGGGAGTGGCCACTGCACTCCAGTCTGGGTCACAGAGTGAGACTCCAACTCAAAAAAAAAAAAAATGTAAGTTAAACATTGCTAGTATATATCGTCAGCAAATATTAAAATCAAGTAGCTTTAACAAGTCCCACGCAGCCAGCACACAGAAGATGGTTCCAGAGTGACCTATTCCACTTAGACCTTTTGGTGGGAAGGAGTAAAATTAAACACAAAAGACTTTTCCACCTTGAAATTCCAAGACTTTCTTTGGGGAAAGTTGCCTTCCAGGAGCCTTTGGTCATGACAGTTGGAAGGATAAGACAGATGCTGGGCAGGTCATCATGCTAGATGCTGTAGGATATGCTGAGGTTCCCCTGGAGGAGGGACCAGGAAAGGTAGTGTGGAAGAGAGAGACACTGGTACTTACCAAGCACTCAGATGCTTGCTAGATGACTGTGTGTGGACAAGCACTGATCTGTGGGAGGAAAAATTACCCCCAGGAATGTAATCCTGAATAGAGCTATTTCGTGCATATTTGGAGGTGGTACTTCCTACATTGCTCAACCCTGTAGTAAGAGCTTTAGGAAAAAGGGGGAAGGAGTGTCCGCATCCTACAATGAAAGTGTTTATAACATAGCTAGGAGGAGAAAGGACCACGGCTTCTGTGGAGTATGAAAACAGTAGGTCCACCTCCAACTCTGCCTCTCAGTGACATGGCCTGCTGGGCAGAATCAGCAGAGGGAAGGGTAGGGTGAGGCCTTGCATTGAGAGCAGTGGGAGGGAACAGCATTCCAGGCTGGAGCAAAGTCTGGAGCCTGAGTGAGCATGATCTTGCAGAGGGCCGAGGACCTTGACCTCTTTGGATCCAAGCGCCGATTTTGGATCAGAATGGAAAATTATGCGGGATTAGGATGGCTGAGGCCAGGTGGAGGCTGTTCCCCAAGTGGGCTGCTACCTCAGCAAGTCAGAGTCTGGCACATCCTGCTCTCAGGCTTTCCAGTGGGGTGTGGGGCAGCTTGACTGCTTCTGGCAAGTCTTCCTGACTTGCTTGGGTGTCGCAGGTCTCCCACTGTGTCTCTGTTTCCAGGCCCTGCTTCTGGGTCCTCTCTCTGGGTCTGATGTACAGAGAGCCTGTGCTGTGGCCTGTGGGACTTCTCAGGTTTCAGCAGCACTTCCTGGCCTTCCTCTGCCCTCAATGGACTCTGAGAGCATGGTGACAGGTCGATCCCCCAGCAGGACTGAGGACTGCTGCCTGCATCTTTGTGGGCTCCTTAGGGGCCAGACTCCAATTATCTCTGGAACTGGACCCTGAGCCTGTCTCGTCAAACATTTCCTGAGGCAGGATTTCTGTAAGCTGTCAGCTGTATACACATTTAGAGCTTAGCTTTCCAGGATACACCCAGACTGGGTCTCACCTGTCTGTACTCTTGTAGGCACAGAGTCTTTGAGGAGAGGAATATTTGGGGATGAAGAGGATATAAGTATGTTGCTGTTATATGTTCTGGGAATGTTAGCCCTAAAGAGAATTGACATGTGACTCACCATCTGCTGTCCCCTTCCAGGAAGGCTCTCCCTACAGGTTGTTTTCAGCTTGCTCTGAGTTGGGCTGGTTCTCCTCAGACTCCAGCACTGCAGAGACAACTCGTCACATGAGGACACCTATATTGACAGTTTGTCTGGAAACCATCTTTGTGGAGCAATGTGGACTTTTCCCATCCTTCTAGACCAGTTTATGGGCCATGCATTTAGAAGCTACTGCCACCTGTGTTCTTGGGTTCCACAAAGACTGATTTTCCACTTGCCACAGCCCAGATGCTGGTCTAAGTCCTGGGAACCTCAGGTGAGGTACAGTCTCAAGCCCCCAAAGCCAGTGTTGCATGGTGAGCAGTTAGGAGGCAGCAGGGCAGTGCTGTGAACAGAAGCAAGAGGTGAGGGAACATAAACACCACCTTTCCCTCAGAGCAGCGACCCATGCTGTTTGTTTTCTGGCCACCCTCAACATATACTGACCCAGGCAGACTTTTTGGTATGATGGTCTTTGTGTGTCAACTCTAGAGCAATGGGCATAACGCCCACATCCTTAGGCTCCTCATACAAATTGTGCTTCAGCTTGGTTGTAATCTCACTGTGCTCAGACATAGCTCCCAGGAGGTTCGTTGACTGTCCCCATTAGTTTCACTCAGGTTTCTAAATATAGCCATCAGTGCTTTCTTCCCACCAAGCTAGTATCTGCTGAACCATGAGCAAGGATTAGGGCATCTCCTCATTCTCTACCTCACTGCCAGGAAACTCATCCAGAAAAGAAACCCAGACAGCCCTGCCCTGGTGGGAAGCTTCAGTTTTCTGCGTCCTCTTCAAAATCAGACCACACTTTTTAGCATGACTAGGACACAAGCATGTGTTGGCAGCTAGCTGGACCACCTGCGCTTCCTGAGGCGCTCTGTCCTGGAAGAGCTGAGCCACATTTAGAGCTCCCATCCAAAAGATCTGTGTCTTTCCAACTGCCTCTATCTCTTTTCCAGAAAGCTACTCTTCTGGGAAGCCTTCCCTGACTGCTCCTGGGTGGCTTAGGCAGCCTTCCCTCATGCTCATCCAGAGTGCTGTACCATCACTGTTTGCTTCTCTTTCTGTCTGTGAACTCCCTCTGAGCGTGGAAATGTTTCTCACCTGACAGTTTGAGTCTTAGCACAGTACATGACACACAGAATAATTGATTGAATGAATGAGGGTGTAAGTCAGAAAGAATGAGATTTAATGCTGGGTAATAAGACATGCCCTGCTCATAAGAAACTCACAAATATTTGTATTTGGAGTTAAAATATGTACACAGATAGACATAATACTGAGCAGAAGTCATTCTTTAAGTAAACATATGTAGGGTACCTATGTGTACCAGGTCCTATTCTAGGCCTTGAGGATACAGCATGTGAATAAAACAGACAAAAGTGATTTCTAAATGATCCTGATCAGATTATGTGTGGATTCAGAAGTTGGCTGTCCCTCCTGACTGGGTACACAAAGCTGTGTTAGAGGTGGCCTCTGATTACCAGCTCTCTCTTGGAGAGTGGTGGCTTTGTGTTCCCCTATTGTATGCTGCGCAGGATGTGTACACTCTGTGATAGTTCTTCAAGCTGTGTGTTTATGATCTGCTTGCCTTTCTTTTGGTCATGTGACTGCAACAGAACATTCTGAAATTAAAAGCCGTGATTGCAGTTCACGTTGACTGGGCCCAGCCCCTGTTCTCAGTCCTCACAGCCCCTGCTGAGATTGTGATCTCCACTCGACAGATGGGAAAACTAAGGTGCACAATGCTTTGATACTGTCTACCTTCACAGAGATAGTAGGTGGTGGAGCTGGGATTTGGGCCCACTCATTTGAACTCTAGAACTTGTTCTCCTACCCCTGCTGGTAGCCTTTCCTGAGCTCTCTTCAGAGAGATTCCTTTGCAATGACTGCCAGACATTGAAATGCTACTGCTTTGGCATGAAAAAGTAGTCATGTCTGTGTTCAGACCCAGGCTCCACTGTTTGCCAATGTATGACTCTGAGGGCTCAGAGAAGTGAAATAATCAGTTCAGCTTCTGAGGTGGTAACATGGCATTGCTAATTCCTACTTCCCAGGACGATTTAAGAATTATAAAGAACATCCACAAGGAGACTAAAATTGTGTATAACACCTTCTTTGTTTTTATGGCAGAAACTCTTTGGCAGGATCCTCCCTGATGTTACACACAAAATATAGACAGGCTGTGTTTCTTGGCAAATGTTTGTTTAAGGTTTTTATCCTTGTTTTGGGAGAGTTGCATTTCTGATGGCATTTGGCCGTTCCAGGATTTCTGAACAGGCTTCTACAGCCCGCTCTTTAGACTCACCTGTTTTAGGAATGAGTTGTATTTTTTGGAATTTCCTCTATGCTAAGGAGAACATATAGGTTTCCTAAGGTCCTGCTGGTCTTTTCCACTGCAGTTCAGATAGTGAGAATTTGCTGTCCTGGACAGGCAAGGGACCTAAACATGTAGGCAGCCTTTGTCTCAGCCTGGTTTGTCTGACTTTCAACCTCATGACTCTTTAGAATTATGATTTTTGAAGTGGGTGGTTCTTACTGTGGTTTTTACTGTTCGGATTAAGCAATCTGAGCAGTGGCTGGATGCTTATGAAAATACACTGAAGTCAATGTTGAATTAGACATATTGATTTTTTTTTTTTTTTTGAGTTGGAGTGTCACTCTGTCCCCCAGACTGGAGTACAGTGACTGCTTCCAGCCACTGCAACCTCGACCTGCTGGGCTCCAACGATCCTTCCACCTCAGCCTTCCAAGTAGCTGGAACTACAGGCGTGCGCTACCACGCCTGGCTAATTTTTGATTTGTTGTAGAGATGAGGTCTCGCCAAGTTGCCCAGGCAGGTCTCGAACCCGCAGGCTCAGGCAATCCACTCACCTCGGCCTCCCAAAGCGCTGGGATTACAGACTGAGCCACCGAGCCTGGCTTTTGACTTTGATATTGAGATTAGAGTAGAAAACAATCTTTGCTGCCCAGTCTCTGCCCAGTAATAGAGTTCTTGCTAATGGTGGTTATGGATTTTCACTAAGCTACTCTTTATCTTTGGTCATTCAGTTCAGCTACTATGGGCCAGGTCTAGGACATAGAGGTAAACATGACAGGGGCAATTCCTGTCCTCGGGGAGCTCTCAGACTAGCAGCAGCACTTAGACAGTTACACAAGTGATCACCAATTCCCTCTAACAACTTTCAGCACTCCTGTTGTCCCTGTCTGTGGCTGCTGGCCCGTAGCTCGGCAGGAGCAGGGTGACCCTACTTGGCCTGTGTGGCACAGCACACAGGAGGGACTTCCATACCTGAAAGGAGTGGGTGGTGGTGAGTGGTTAGGTAGGAATGACTGAGGGTCTTACAGGAGCTCTCCCACTGGAGTCCAGCAGTTATCAGAACTGGCCCAGTTCCAGCAGGCAGGCACTGGGCCTACAGATGATTTGCTGTGTGCAGGGTGGGCACAGCAGGGACCAGCTGTGACTCATGCTGATCCTCTTCGCCTGTTTGCCCAGGAAGCCTGCAAGGAACCAGCTTGGTTTATTTTGGTTTGCTACCACAAATCATAGAAGTTTTCATTTTGTTTTCAACATTGTCTTCATCATAGTCACTCACTCATTCCTTATGCTGGGGGAAAAAGTCAAGTTATACTTTTGGTGGGGAGAAGGGAAAGCAGAATTTGGGGTGTACCACCACAGTTTGGGCTCAGGAAACAGTAATGTCCTGCTTCTGTTTTGCGACGGGATGCCCAGTGCCAGGCGCTGGGCCAGCAGCATCAATGAGACAGGAAAGGGGGATGAATTAGATCGTCTTTCATTCTGTCCATGCAGGCGTGTCTCTCCCTTTCTGAATGTCTCTCCCTTTCTGAATGCCGTCCTTCTAAATGCCAGATAGAGAGTCACTGCGTTTTTGCCTTGAGGGAATTTAACACTTCAGGGTTTTATGCTGTCAAGAAGTCTGTCCTCTTGAAGATAAAATTGTATTTTCTCATTTGATTTCGCTGATGTCAAAGTAACTTTCTAAAGCTGTTTAAGAGACACATTTTTTTCTTTCTACTCAGTAACAAATCTAATTATGCAATTTTAGAGTGGGAGGGATCTGTAGTGTTCAATTAGACTATGGTGGCTTCGCTCCATGGAGACGTTTGTGGGCAAACAGTTGTCTGGGCTGGCATGGTGGGGGTAGAGCTGAGGTGTCCAGTGGTGGGGTTGGGGGCTAGGAGGGAAACAGGAGTTATGAAGTAAACTGGGGTTCAGGTACAGGGGGTAGGAGTGGGGAGAGAAGGTTGGAAGGAGTCAGGAGACTTCCTGGAGGAATTACTTCTCCTGCATGTTCCTTACTGGACATCTAGCTTTGTACCTTAGGGTTGAACCAGTTTGGAATGTCTCTTAAACTCCCCGTCAGTCAGGGTGAGCTTCAGGGTTTCTGCAGGAAGCCACTGGTCTTCAGTGACCGCTTACCTGGGGACCCAGGCAGGTGATCTCACCATCCAGTGGTGGTGACTACCTGTGTCATCAGGTACCCAGGAGTGTGGGGGCAAGTAAAAGTGGCACCTGGGGACCACCCACCCCACCTTTGCCGGTACTCAGCACTAGTCTGAAGGATGAGCATGTGAGTGTACTGCTGGGAGACCTGGAGCTCCAGGGCAGGGTGTACACAGGATGGCATGTGCTGGGTGTGTGAGCACTGTGTAGGGCATTTGGGCCTTCCTCAATTCTGTGCAAAACGCACCAGGGGCACAGAGCACAGTGAACCTTGCACATGGCCTTGAGTCAGCTCCAAAATAGCTTTGTTTAAGCACATCCTTCCTCTCTATATTATTTATTTTGTGTGTTCCGCCTTTGGAGTTAGGATCCTAAAATTGCAGTTGCTGGGTTTCCATTTCATCCCCTTTTTAATTTTGTTATTCGAATTTAAAATTCGAATAAAGACCAATATCTCAATTGATCTGGAAAGTTGTTGAAATCTGGGATTTGTACTTTTAAACTGTAAAACAAGGGGGAGCCTTTGCAGGGTAGTGAGCCCTATATTCTTCACCCTCCTACTTGAGGAATGTCAGTTCCAGGAACAGAGGAAGGGGCCAGGTGGTGTCAGGGGCAAGTGCTGACCGCAAACTTGGAGCTGGAACAGGAATGAGGTCCTGAGGAAAGGACAGGGCTCATGCTGGTCAGAGTCAACCCAGAGCTCGCAAATGAGATGGTTTGGAAACCGAGGCTGTTGATGAAACTATAGCAGCAGCAGCAGCAGGCCCAGCAAGAAGCACTGATCTCTCCAGGGACCCTGCAGGATAAATAGCATCACCCCATTTGCAAGTGGGAAGCCTCAGTTATGTGAGGTATAGCCTTGACTGGTGATTCCAGGGAACACCAAGGTGAGAAACTCCTGGGGCCTTCATTCCAGGGCCGGGTAAGTTGGGATCCCACTGGTGGGTAGACTGAAAGGATAGTCAGGGGCCAGGAGAAGTGGAATCCTGCAGAAATGAGGATGTGGAGAGCACAGTTTGACATTTGAAGGCAAAGCATAGGCTTGATGGTTTTCAAAGATACCCCTTACTCTTTGGTGTCTTCAAGCACACATCACAGACTTCACACCTCAAGATCAATAGTCACCTCATTTAGAAAGGAGATTCAGCATAGAGATTGGGATAGGTTATGCAAAAGTTGCCCTAAGCTCTCACCCTGAGGATGCCAGGCCAGTGTGTACAGGATACAGTGTCTGCCATGCACACGCAACCCCCCCCACACACATACAAGGAATGTGGGTGAGGGATAAAGGTGCTGCTGGGCACAGTCCTGGGGAGAAGGGACTCAGTCCTGGAGTCCTCCCAGTCTGCCTGAGACACAAGCAGGGTTAGAGGAAAATTATTCAGGCCCTGGATTTCCCTGAAAACTTTCCAGGCTGCAGTCGAGGGCCAATGAGGCCCTTCTGCTGGCTTATCCTTGTATTATCTCTCAGGAATGTAACAAAAGCACTGGAGTTGCTCATTTGCCTTCCATGGAGCTCCTCTCTCCGACGAGTTGCCTCTTCTAAGCTATTGTGGAGGGAGCTTGTGTGACTGGGTTAAGAACTTGATAAGTAAAGGATCAAGAGTCATTTCACTGCCCATGCCTCTGAGCTCTCACCAACTTCTCAATCTCCTCGTCTCCACATAGAATCTAAATCCCAGCTCCCAGCACCACTTGGGCTCTGAGAAGATATTATTGAGTGCCATCTCTGTGCCTGGCATGGAGGATGGAGACAAGAGTACAATCGTTGCCCTCAAACACCACTACTGTAACACACTTTGGCATGTGATGGCAGATGTCCACACAAGGGAACAATAGTGGGAGGCTTCACAGAGTGGCAGCAGAGCATGAAGTGTGTGCTCTGTGGGACTCACGACATCTTTCTGAAGGCTTCAGAAAGCACCTTGTGACAGAGTTCCCTTCAGCTCTCACCTCAAACATCACTTCCTCCAGGCAGCTGACCACCCAGAGTGTTCCTTCCCAGAATTTGTCACCATCTTTAATTGTGTTATTTTTCTGACCATAAGTTCCATGAGGGAAGAGCCCATTACAGTTTGTTCACCATTATATTCCTAGTGCCTCATGAAGTCTTTGGTCCACAGTAGATTTTAAATATCTGTGAGTAACAAGAGGGTGTTACCAGACCCTCAAAAATGGAGAGTTACAAATGTTTCCATGGGGAGCTAGCCAGGTGGCATTGGCGGGTTAGAAACTGTTCCCTCTATACCCTGAAAAGGAGGTTCTGGGGCCGGCTGTGCCAAACTGGCCAGCAAAAGGAAGGGCCTCTGCTGGTGCCCTCCAGGCAGGTCCATGGAACCAAAATCAAATGTTTTATCCAAAGCTGATAAAGTATGTCAAGAAGCTTCCTGATCTTGCTTTTTTAATTTTTTTTCCCTGAGTCAGAGTCCCACTCTGTCGCCCAGGCTGGAGTGCAGTGGCACACTCACAGCTACGGCAGCCTCAAAGTGCTGGGCTCAGGTGATCCTTTTACTTTAGTTTTCCAATTAGCTGGACCTACAGTTGCATGCCACCATGCCCGGCTAATTTTTTGATTTATTGTAGAGACGTGGTCTCACCACGTTGCCCGGGCTGGTCTTGAACTCCTGGGCTCAGGCAGTCCTCTTGTGCTGGGATTACTGGTATGAGCCACCATGCCTGACTCCAGCATCTTCTTTGATTAAATTTCTTTAATTAGAAATCCTGGAATTGTCAAAGGCCTTTGGCAGTCATCTAATCCTCTCCCCCTTTCTCTGTGAATGGGCAGGATGAAGAAATGGGCAGCGAGATCAGATCTTGTCAAGTGATGACTGTAGCAGGCTGAGAGCATGGCTGGTTGGAAAAAACCCGCCCTGCAGTGTAAACCCACCATATCCCAGTGCATTTGGCCTCACAAGATTAACTCTGTCTCTGCCTTACAGCTGAAGGGACAGAAATGCTCAGAGAGAGACTTGTACAAGGTCACATATTTTGGGGCAGGACCAGGTCTTGCTACACCCCTCATAAAAACAGGTTAAGAGAATGAAGCTTGCTAGAGAGGGCTAGGAGGTCCAATAGGTTGGAACAAGATATCAAAATCTCGTTTAGCCCATCTTGTTGCCATCTGCAGGCCTGTAATTAAGGAATCCCAAAAGAGTTGCTTCTCATCCTTGTCTTCCAAGCTTACAGAGAAGAAGATGCTGGAGCTTCTTAGCATACTTTATCAGCTTTGGATAGAACATTTGACTTTGGGTCCATGAACTTGGGAGGGACACCAGCAGGAGCTCTTCCTTATGTTCGTCAACTTGGCACAGTTGGCTCGCCCTTGAACCTCTCTCCAGGTGCAGAGGAACAGCTGTGGTGCTTGGACCCTCAGGGTTGCAGATTAAAGAACATGATTATTCTGAGGGTAAAATCAAGGTCATCTTCGTCAAGTGGTTCTAGCAGTTTACAGATTTGGGATTCCTGGGATGAGCCTTGCTGGCGTGTGATGAAGACAGGAGTGGGGTGGTGAAGACAGGAGTGGGGTGGTGAAGACAGGAGTGGGGCCTATGTACTGCTTGCCATCTGAAACTCTGTCTGTAGCCTTTGCCAAAGCCCACAGGGCTGGTTGAAAGTACACACACCACCTGACATCAACCCAGTAAGTCTCTGTCTATACCCGCTCTGATCCCAGCCTGAGGGAGTTTCAGGCAGGTGGGCTCTGTCTCTTTCTGCTATATGACCACTGGTGGCTACACCTCTTCAAACCTGTTTCCTTTTCTGTAAAATAGGGACACTAATAGTACCCACTGCCTAGCATTGTCATAAGATATGATGAGGCGACCTGCAGTACTATCAGTACACTGCCTGGTCAACAGACGTGCTCTATTATGATGCTGCTGCTGCTGAAAACACTCATTTTAGGGAGGCCTGTCGCCAAGAGGCTTGCAGTCTAGCCAGGGAAGCAAGGCTAATGTGCGTGAGACAATTCTGAGACAAACTGTGACCAAGGGCCATGGGGGCAGTGTTTGGAAGGGCCATCGTAGCCTCCAGCTGGACCAGCCAGCAGGAACAGCTAGCGGGGAATTGCTCTCTCCTGTCTACGGGTGCAGGCGATGCAGGTGCTCCAGCCTGGTGCTCCAGCAAGGACGCATGGTGGTGTCAGGGAAGCCTCTGTGGAGAAAAGCCGAGACTTAACAGAGAGCTGGGATTGGGGCAGGTAGGATTGGGAGTCATTCGATACCTGTCTCTTTCTCCATTCTCTACCTATAGTTGTTACCTAGTCTCCTCCCCCTTCTAATGTTAAGGTTTTTGTTAGCATGTGCTGTTGTAAGCTTTGTAGCCTTACTTCGTGTGCATCCATTTTTAATGCATGCAAAGGTCATCATGCTCCATGTCATTCTGTTTCTGTTCCAGGTGCAGTGTGCCCACCTAGTCCTGGGCATCCTCCCTACTGCTGCATTGCTGTCCCCATGTTTACCTGCCCTGGGACCTGAGGGAACATTTCCGTGGGGATCTAAGTCTGGAGTGAAGTTGTTGGGTTGTCATTGGGCACATTCCTGCTTAATGACTTAATTCCTGCCTGATTGTGTACAGAGACCTGCCTAGTCTGCTTTTTCACCATTCCACACATTAAAGGGTACTGTCTGCCCATCTCTGCCCACACATGACCTTTGCTGCTCCCTGCTTAGTAGAGGCTGCCAGTCCATGAGATAAAGAGCTACCTTGCTGCTCTTGGGTGCCTGCCTCCAAAGAACCATGTGTGGGAGCATCTCTACATGCTGTTTGCCTCTTGTGCTTCTGCTCTGCTCTACTTTCACCTGTTCCTGTTCTTCATCCATCCTCTGGCAAGGCCCTGTCCTTTTCATGTTGGTGTGTAGAACTTCTCAGGATATTTCAGATTTTAGTCCCTGTCAGTTTTAGACATGGCGTATTGGGAGACAATATTTGTAGTCTGTTAACTGTCCATTCAGCTTCTGAACAAAAATTATTAATTAAAGGCTTGGCGTGGTAGCTCATGCCTGTAATCTCAGCACTTTGGGAGGCTAAGGCAGGAGGATTGTTTGAGGCCAGGAGTTCAAGACCAGTCTGGGCAACATAGTGAGACCCCATCTCGGAAAAAACACACACACCCACACACACCCCAATCTATTGCCTTAAAAATTAAAAAGTCATTAATTGTATCTTTTTTCTTTCATGTGAGGCAACTCCTTGCAAGAAATCTGTGATTTTTTATATAATCAAATTTGTATGTATCCTTAAAGCTTTTACTTTTGAAATTTTGTTTGAGGAACCCTAACCTAAGTCACAAAGGTATGCATCTACATTTCCTTCTAGTCACTTACTGGTTTTACCTCTCAATCTTGTATTGAGTGCCTGCCATGCAGTAGTCCCCATGGAAAGCAGTGGATTTGAAAGACACAGGTCCACACCCTCTTAGGGCACAGAGTCTAAATGTATTAGGGGTTGGGAGCATCACAGAGCTTGATGTGCTCCTGTGTCTACCCAGGCCTGGCATGTGGCAAGTGGGCAGAGGCAATGGTGCCCATGGCTGGCTGTAGGCGAAGGGGCTGGCTAGGGGAGGACAGAGTGGCCTGGAGCACAGACTTGAGGCCACCCTCTGCGTGAGGGCTGCTCCTCCCTTGTTTTATTGAGCATTAAGTCAGCCTTGAGATAGCCAGAACCTTACTAGGGTTCCTGGAGAGTTCCAGAATCCATTAGGATTTCTTATGGTGCCTTCCACCCTGGACAGGAAGGGTAGGGCTTCCTTGGTACCTCAGGGTCAAGGCAGCATGGAGTGAGAGAGCATGAGCTTTGGGGTAGTCTAGCCTGCTTCCATTCTCACTTTAGCCACTGGCTTCACCCAGGGACTTTGGCTGAAATTGGGTTACTTACCTGTGAGATGAGTCTGATGGTCACCAACCAAAGAGGAGGGTAAAAAGAATGAAATGGAAGATCCATGTTAGGGCCTTATCTGTGGCCCCCACAGTTCCCCAGACCTGCTAGCCCTCAGTAGTCACTAGACCTGTGCTGGGGGCCAATGGGTGGGAGGCTCAGAGCAGCTGCAACTCTGTGAACACATTCTTCTCTTGCTGGCCTGCTCCAGACCCCCAGCTTTCCCGTTGTCTTTGGCCACTGTGTCCCACAAAAATGAATTGGCCAGATAAGTTCACTGTAAAGTCAGAGATACATACATTCTCCCGCATTCTTGTGAAAGTACCTCCAGACTATTGACACCAGATGCCTGGAGGATGAGTAAGGAACTGGTGCAACCTGTTTGAACAGTCCTTCCCAGCTGCCCTGTAATTATAAACTCGCTGGATGCTAGGCCTAGCTGCTGTCCCTGCTCCTGATTCCGCAGATGTTTCTTCAGCTGTTTTACATGCAGGAATGGTTGTGGCTCCAGCCTCAGACTTTAAAACCAAGGCTTGTCTGCTGTTGGGTCTTGGGGTTTGGGGTGATGAAAGCCAGAGGAATGCTGAGATGTCTGGCACACAGAGAGGAAGGCGTGTGACCTGGAGTAGGGCGGGCAGCAGGGGAGTGCTGAACCTGGGAAGGATACTGTGGTCAGGGAGTTGGAGGCTCTGGAGGCAGAGCTTATGAGGAGTGTGACCCCAAGGGCATCTCCAGGAGGAGAGCGGCCTCTGGAGGACTCTAGAAAGGAAGTTGTTCTGCTCATTTCCAAGCCTGGTGGAAGCCGCCTGCCTCCCTGCCTCCCTGCCTCCCTGCCAGCTGGGGATCTTGTTATCTCTGACCCCTGTCTGCCACCTGGAGGATGGAGTGGTTCCCTTTTCCAGCTTTCTTGCTCTTGGTCCCACTGCTGCAGGAAACCAATCTCACACCTTCCCTCCAGGATATCCCCCCAACTTCCTAAACCTCCCCAGGCCTTAAACATGACACTTTTCAAGATGAAGCCCCACCCTTACAGCTTTTGCACCCACCTCCCCATCTCCAGTTGTTTCCCACATTCTGCATTCCATTCCTGGTGAACTCACAATGCCCAAGGTAGCCACGCTGGCACAACTTCCCTTTGCTGGTGCTATACCCTGTTCCTGGATTTATTTCCCTCACCTTAGCTTGAATCTAGCCAGCCTCCTACCTGTACTTGAAGATTCCCTTTGGATGTTGCCCCAGGATAGCTTTCCCTACCCCTTTCTTCCTAGTGCCCCAGTCCCAGCATCCTGTGCCCAAGCACTGAGTCCCTTAGTAGATGCTTGCTTGGCCCTCCCTTCACTGGATAGTCCCTTAGGAGAGAGAAGGGACATCCCACCCTGCAGTTGTATCTAGGCCCATGTACGTTGAGCATTTGTATTTAGTATCTTAGAATCTGAGCGTGGTTGGAAACATAGATAGTGTCAGACCTAGCTCAAAAATGGGTATTTATGAATCAATCAGTTGATAGGCAAGCAAAACAGCTTTTAAAGTACAAAAACAGTAGAACAGAAATATATAAACATATATATAATATATATAAGTAGAACATATAAAGAAAATTACGTCCTGATTGTAATATATGATCAATTTGTCAAATATTTGAAAATTTTTTTGCATTTTAAAAACTAGTTATTATACATTGATTTTTAGAAATGTAGAAAAAAGAGAACAAGATTTACTAAAGAAGGCATACAGATAGCAAATAGACACAAGTATTATTAGACATTAGGGAAATGCAGATAAAAATCACAGTGAGATATTGCTCCATACTAAATAGATTGTCTAAAATTAAAAACAAAGAAAACCCTGACAATAGTAAGAATGCGGAACAGCTGAAACTTATGGACGGCACCAATGGGAACAAAGAATGGTACAGCCACTCTGGATACTAGCTTGGCAGTTTTGTTAAACATGCATGTGCTGTATAGCAATTCCACTCCTAGGTGTTTTCCCAAGACAAATGAAAATGTGCCCACACAAAAGACCCATAGATGAATGTTTATAGACTCTTTATTTGCAATAACCCAAACTGAAAATGACCCAAATGTCTTTCAGCAGGATGAATGGATGAATAAATGGTATCCTTGCAATAGAATACGACTTAGCAATAAGAAAGAATGAGCTTCTGACACAGGCAACAAAATGGATCAGACTCAGAAGCATTATAATAAGTACAGAAGCCAGTCACAAAAGCCATGCTATATACTGTATGGGTTGCTGTGTGCTGGCCATCCTGGAAAAGGGGCAGAAATCACGTCAGTGGTTCTGGGGACCATGTGGGGAGGGGATGGGCTACATGGGGTCACAGGAGAACCTTGTGGAAAATGGAAACGTTTTGTGCTTTGATGTGGAGGCAGTTGGACAATGGTATCCGTTTGTCCAGACTCGTTTAAGTGTGTCCCTGTAAAGGGCCTCTGTGTAGGCCTTGGTGTGGGTATCATCTTAGAAAAGCAGCCTTCAGTAGCTCTGCTCCTGGGAGGATTGTAGCACCTTGCTCAGGGAAATGGGAAGGCCACATTGCTCTGTCACCAGTGGTTTGTGGAGATGGAGAATTACAGTGCTGGCTGTCATGAGCCCCACGTAGGCTTTTCATTTACCAGGAGGACAGCATGTTGCTGGGTACCTGTGGTTTGGTCTGTTCCCATTTCCCATTGGCCCTGTGCTCAGCCAGCTCACCTCCTGTCCCCAGTGGTGGTCACAGGGCCAACACAGGCTCCTTTGCTGCCTCCAGGACCAACTGAGAGCACATGGAAACCTAAAGCACTGCTTACTGAAACGTTCTTCTGTATTCATCGCCATTTTTCAAGAGTTTGCTTTCAAGAGTTGTCATGTAAATATGTCCAGCAACTGTGTGTGTGCTGATGAATTGTTCCAACATGTGACTTATTTTTAAAAATCCCTTGTTTTCCTTTTCCCTAAATCTTTTTTCCAAGGGTTCTGCAAATCAGAAAGGTAGAAATCAGAAAGGTAGGCAGGTTTCTGGAGAACCAAAATCCATGTTTTGATGGTGATTACGAATTTGAATACTGTTGGTAACAAGAAGATGAAAGCCAGCTTTACATCATGGTTTCACACTGACTGTCAAGGCTAAATTGAGGCTGTGGTTATCTTAGCTCCTCTTGCCACCAGGTCTGCAAGATTGAGTTGTGTTTTGTCAGATGTTTTTTTCATCCTGTTATAAATTTCAAAGTGACAGCAAGGCCCTATTTTAAGGGAAACCAGCACATGATGTCACTTTCAACAGGCTGGGAAAATGCTTGCTTTTGCCATTCTGAAAGGGAATGCGCAGGTATGGAGTGGAAGCTCAGGTTCAGTTCTGATGTTCTGATGAGCTGCTGACCTGCCAGCCTTGCTGAGGAGTGACAGCCAAGTCACCCTGAGCTGGGGGCCAGGCGGTCTGTGCAACGAGCGATCAGAAAGCTGGCCCACTGGAATCTTACCAGGCCTGGGAGAAGGCTGCCCAGGCTAACCACCTTCCAGGGGTGTCACTTTTCAGCAGGATCCTGGTTCCTACAGGAGGAGGGTCATCTCAGCCTGTCTAGGGCTTAGTCTCAGGGATAGCCCTTCTTCCAGGTATCGTAGTCCCCTTCTCTGCCCTGGCCTGTCTCCATGCAGGGCCAGGCAAAGAGACTTTAGAAAAGGTAAAACTGACAAGGGTTGACTAGGATTTTTGAAGGCAGTGAGAAGAAAAAAATGAAAATATAAAGTTTTTGTATCATATTTCCTCTGGGCGCTCAAATATCAGCAACCTTGTAGCCTTTCAAATAAGCAGCTCAAAGAATGAAATATAGTGAATATTTTGATTTTTATGCCAAATTAGCTATTAATATTTTCTCAGTTATTATTACTTATAATTAAATGAACTAGATGAGCTAGATTCTCCTTCCATAAGGGGGGAAAAAAAAGTAGTTAAAAACTCACCTTGCCCCTTGACAGAACTTTTCCATCAAGACAGTCCTACCTGGAACCATTTGAAAAACTGCCTTCAGCTCTAGCTCAGCCATTGTAGCTGTGGGGTTTTGGCAAACTATGTAATTTCTCTAAACCTCAGTTTCCTCATCTGTAAAGTGAGGACATCTATTCCTACTTGGTAGGGATTGGCACTATTTGAAGGGATAAAGCACCTAGCATGGTGCCTGACACACAGTAGGTGCTCATTAAGTAGAAAAGGTATTCATTGCTACAGTTGAGAAGTAGTCTAGCATGTGATGGATGACATCAAAGTAGAAGACTTTGGTTAATGTCACCAACTCTGGGAAACTGGCCCTGGCTCCTCGGCCTGCATGAGATACCACTCTGGGCATCCTCGGCCCCACACCTTCCTCCATCATAGCCCTTTCCAAGCTGGTTGACCTCCCTTCCTGACCTACAGACCAGTTTCCACTCAGTACCTGGCCTAGAGAATGTTGAGAAGCTCCCATTCATTGATTTGTATGTTCCTGTTAGTAATAAAAACGGGGAGGCTTGTCACCTAACAACATGGGTGCCTTTCATACTGTGGAAGAGGGGTATAGTAAACATGACCCAGGAGAGCATCAGACCTGGTCACAGAGGCCATTTGTGCAGTTGTGAGGGGCAGGCCACCCAGCTCCCCAAGCCCCTGCCTCACAGCTGGTTCTTTCACAGGTCGGGAACTACAAGCGGACCGTGAAGCGGATTGATGATGGCCACCGCCTGTGCACTGACCTCATGAACTGCCTGCATGAGCGGGCACGCATCGAGAAGGCTTATGCTCAGCAGCTCACTGAATGGGCCCGGCGCTGGAGGCAGCTCGTGGAGAAGGGTAGGGAGGTCTGGCACAGGTCCTTGGACCTGGAGGCAGCTACACGCCAGCTAGGGAATCTGGCCTCTCTGTGCCAGTTTCCTCTTATAATATTGGGATAGGAGTGTGTCTTGCAGTTCCAGGGGGCTGTGATTCTTATGGGAGAGTATCAGGGTGCCTCTCACCAGCAGACACAGGTTCCATGAGCTTTTATCCCCTTTCCTTAGGAATGAAATATCACCCGAATCTGCCATAGCCCTTGACATCCATAGGACATGCTTCTGCTTGCCAGTGTAACTTGGAGCTTGAGGATGTTTCTAGCAAGCGAAAGACCTTGCTGCTAAGCACCTTTATTTCTAACATAGGATGCTGTTTGGTTTTAAACTTGGCTGTGTAGCAAGTCAGATAAGACTGGATGGTGACACCAGCAGGCTTTCTGATTTTGAATTTTAAAGATGTTTGGGTCAGGCACAGTGACTCATACCTACAATCTCAGTACTTTGGGAGGCTGAGGTGGGAGACTCACTTGAGCCTAGGAGTTGGAGACTAGCTTGGGCAACATAGCAAACCTCATCTCTACAAAAACTCAAAAAATTAGCTGGATGTGCTGGCTCACACCTGTAGTCCAGCTACTTGGGAGGCTGAGATGGAATGATCGCCTAAGCCTAGGAGGTCGAGGCTGTGGTAAGCTATGATCGTGCTTCTGCACTCCAGCCTGCATGACAGAGTGAAACCCCAAGTCAAAAAAATAAATAAAGGTGATGTGTGGTGTGGAGGTTTTTCTCCTGCCCCTCTCTATCAAAAAGCTCAGAAGATTCTGCTGCTTAGTTACAGAAGACCATGGTATGAATAGGGACCTTGCTTAGAGCACACTTCCCTCATCTTTATTTAAAAAAAAAAAAAAAAAAGAATACAATTCCCGGCAGTATGGGGGAGTTTGACTGATTATGGGGTTTCTGGGACAGAAGCAGATCTGGGAAAGTTTCTTAGTGTATGTTTTGGGGCAGACTTTTCTACTATGACCAGCTGTCCTCAGAAGCCAACCAGGGGAGCCAGGCCACTGGGCAAGAGGTCAGCCATGTCTAGACCAGCTGCATGTCCTTTCCCTTGGTGCTGACACAGGTTGTGTGGGGAAGCTCAGCACAGTCCTCAGTGCAGGGCAGGTGCCCAGACTGTGGAGTGGGCACACTGGGTGAGGAGGTGTGGTGCATTGGTCCATCCCTCAGTCGGTGGTCGCTGCTTTTTCCTTTCCACCTGCGGGAGCCCCTCTCTCAGAATCCAGCTGCCAGTGCTGCCCATCTCTTTATTCAGAACCTGAGGTATGCAAAGCACCCTTGCCTCCTCACCTGTGGATCCAGCCTCTGTGCTGTAGACTGAGGCAGGACAGGGAGCACTCTCACGCTCACTTTGTAGACACAGGGCTCAGAGATTCGGGGGGGGGTGTCAGACTTCCAGGGTCATACATTTGTTGTCCCCAAGCCTGAGTTATGTATGCCCCCTGGGTTCTATCCCTACCCCACGCCTCTCTGTGTCATGACTTGGCTCACACAGTTTCCTGTGAGCACCTTGAGTCCAGGACCTTCTCATTTTTCACCCTCAGTCTGTCACAGCTCTCTCTCCCGAGTCCCACCCTACCCCCTTATCAGAAATGACAGCTCTGGCCAGGCTCGGTGGCTCAGCCTATAATTCCAGCGCTTTGGGAGGCCGAGGTGAGTGGATTGCCTGAGCCTGTGGGTTTGAGACCCGCCTGGGCAACTTGGCGAGAACTCATCTCTACAATAAATCAAAAATTAGCCGGGCGTGGTAGCGCACACCTGTAGTTCCAGCTACTTGCAAGGCTGAGGTGGAAGGATCGCCAGAGCCCAGCAGGTCAAGGCTGCAGTGGCCGGGAGCGGCCACAGCACTCCAGTCTGGGTAACAGAGTGAGACTCCAACTCAAAAAAAAAAAAAGTTGGGCTCGGTGGCTCAGCCTGTAATCCCGCACCTTTGGGAGGCTGAGGTGAGTGGATTGCCTGAACCCGCGGGTTCGAGACCCGCCTGGGTAGTGAGACCTCATCTCTACAATAAATAAATTTTAAAAATCAGCCAGGCGTGGTAGTGCGCGCCTGTAGTTCCAGCTACTTGGAAGGCTGAGGCAGAAGGATCGCCGGAGCCCAGCAGGTCGAGGCTGCGGTGGCCGGGAACGACCACTGCACTCCAGTCTGAGCGACAGAGTGAGAGTCCAACTCCAAAAAAAAAAAAAAGAAATGACAGCCCAGATTAAGGTTTCATTCCTGAGCCTCACTGACTGAGAAGAGTGAGTGGGGAGTTGGGTGACTCAACTCATACCCACCCTCCACTGCCAAGAGATTTCCATCTGGACCAGGGCAGGAGGAAACAGGAGGGGTTCCCTTCTACTGAGAAGGCAGTCCTCCATTTGACAGGCATTCTCGAGCTTCTGCTCTGAGTGGGCTCATCCTGAGAGTGACTGAAAATGGTCCCGGAGAGGGAGGTACTCACAGGGCTGGCAAGGGGTCAGCACGTGTGGGAGCCAGAGCCTATACGTTGAACTGATGGGAACCAACCCAGGGGAGGTGAGAGTAAGGGGTGCCGAGTGCCTGGGAGAGAGGTCAGCTCACTGCAGAAGGTTCCCCCTTTACTGGCCATCTTTAAGCAAATTAAGACTTCTAAATGCAGAAATTTGAGTTTTTAGAGAGATCAGTGGCTTTGAAAAAAAAGGAAATGCAACAGCCCCCCGCCTCCAGTTTTCCTAACAAATGGAAAGTTCAGCTTCAGGAAGGAACAAGGCACAAAGTCACCAAGAGAAAAATATCCAAAACAACCAGCTGGATAAATAGACTGCAGCCCAGGGGAGCTGGGCCATGTGAACAGCTGAGGTGCTGGGCAGAGGAGACCCTACCACTGGCTGGCATTGAGTAACCCACAGCTTCTCTCCACGCATAGGGCCACAGTATGGGACGGTAGAGAAGTCCTGG
The DNA here is from genome assembly GCA_027257055.1 of Cephalopachus bancanus. NCBI lineage: Eukaryota > Metazoa > Chordata > Mammalia > Primates > Tarsiidae > Cephalopachus > Cephalopachus bancanus. The sequence goes on from JAPVLO010000938.1 coordinate 144,258, forward strand.
ATAGCTGTCATGTCCGAGGCAGAGAGGGTGAGCGAGCTGCACCTCGAGGTGAAGGCCTCACTGATGAACGACGACTTTGAGAAGATCAAGAATTGGCAGAAGGAAGCCTTTCACAAACAGATGATGGGAGGCTTTAAGGAGACCAAGGAGGCTGAGGATGGCTTTCGGAAAGCACAGAAGCCTTGGGCCAAGAAACTGAAAGAGGTACGTCGCCCCGCAGGCTGCCTGCCTGCCTAGCCTCTCTGCCTGGCCACCACCGCTCCCTCCTTGGAGCAGTGCTCCCTCCTGCACACCCAGGACTTCCTGCCACTGCTTTAGCACAGGAGGCCACAACTGGTAGATAAATAGTCACTCCTGAGGCCAGAAACCCATGGTAGCTGACTCTTACCAAGGTTAAAGATACCGACTTTATGTGCGATCTTTAAATTTAATTCTTACCAACCCATTTTACAGACTTAGTAACTGAAGATCAGTACTATACATTGGTGGTAGAGCTAAAAACTCAAGCTCTTAGCCAGGCTCGGTGGCTCAGCCTGTAATCCCGTGGCTTGGGAGGCTGAGGTGAATGGATTGCCTGAGCCCGCGGGTTCGAGACCCGCCTGGGTGACTTGGTGAGACCTCATCTCTACAATAAATCAAAAAATTAACCGGGTGTGGTAGCGCGCGCCTGAAGTTCCAGCTACTTAGAAGGCCGAGGTGGAAGGATCGCCGGAGCCCAGCTGGTCGAGGCTGCGGTGGCCGGGAGCGGCCACTGCACTCCAGTCTGGGCGACAGAGTGAGACTCCAACTCAAAAAAATAAATAAATAAAAATAAAAACTCAAGCTCTTAACCACTAACAGTACTTCCCCCAGCCCTGGGGAAGGGTCTATTGGAGAGACTTAATAGTCCATCTGGACTAGAAGAAAATATTAGTTTACATTTTTCTTTCTCATGTAGATTTTTCTCCAGATTTGCAAATGATACTTAGATCCCTTGTTCTAGAAGTAGCAACCAAGGCCATTGAGTGTTGTTGGGCCTTGGCTACCTATAGGCTGTCATCCATCCATTCCGGCCCTCAGCATGTGTGCCCCACCCCTGCCTGCATCCTGCCACCGGCATTCATTACTGGAGTGAGGTAGACAGTGGACTTGCCACCCTCTGCACCTGACTTCTCAGGAGTTGCAGTGCTTAATCCTTCTCAGAATCAGCCAGAACAGGCCAGGAGTGGTGGTTCACACCTGTAATTTCAGCACTTTTGGGAAGCCAAGGCGGGAGGATCACTTGAACCCAGGAATCTAAGACCAGCCTAGGCAACATAGCAAGACTTTGTCTGTACAAAAAAAAATTTTTTAATTAGTCAGGCCCAGTGGTGCATGCCAGTAGTCCCAGCCACTTGGGAGGCTGAAGCAGAAGAATCCCCTGAGTCCAGTTGAGGCTGCAGTGAGCTGTGATCATGCCACTGCACTCTAGCCCAGGCCAAAGACTGAGACCCTGACTCCCAAAAAAATTAAAAAAAAAAAAGAACTAGCCAGAACATGCCTCCTTCTTTGGGCTATAACAGGCTCTTCTTTTCTCTGTGCCTTGGCTTTTGCATATCCCCTCTTCCTTCCTTTTTGTCCCTGACCTTATTTGTAATGAAACTATCTCCCTTCTCACGAGGCTGTTGCTACAAACTCTTCTTTCTCAGAAAAAATGAAACCTGTGGTTTTGGCTCAAATAAGGAAGCATTTATTAAATCCATAAGAGTATGTGTGTGTGTAAAATAGCCATTAAAACCATGGGGACGTGGCTGTCACCTGTCTCCCCAGCATAGCCCTCTCAGCTCATGTTAGGTTTCCCCTGTGGAACTTATCTGTGTTTGCTGTCCCAGCTGCCTGGCCTGCTCTTCCTAGGTGTCCACACCTCCTTCACAGGTATCATCTTGGTTGACTTTCTCTGGCCATTCTACATATAATTCTGTCACTTACCACTGTGCTCCCTGTCTCTGTTTTCCTCCACCACACTTACTACCTTCTCATTGACTCCAGCATTTAATTTCTCCCATACTGTGTTTGCCTCCCCCAACTCAAATGGAAGCTTCCTGAAGGCCCTGGCCCTTTTTTCTCATGCAGTATCCCTGGTGTCTAGAACCACCCATGCTCAAAGCAGGTGCTGAATATTTGTTGAGTGAATTCCTGTTAGGACTAGTTGCTGTTATAGCGTGAATGCAATTATGTGCCTGCTTTTTCCTCTCATCTTGGTAGTACAAGCATTACCACAGTTCGTGTAACCTCTAGTGAGGACTCTGAACCTTCAGCATTCAAGACCTCATTCTCCTTGTAGGTAGAAGCAGCAAAGAAAGCCTACCACGCAGCGTGCAAAGAGGAGAAACTGGCCATCTCACGAGAAGCCAATAGCAAAGCGGACCCATCTCTTAATCCCGAGCAGCTCAAGAAATTGCAAGACAAAGTAGAAAAATGCAAGCAAGATGTTCTTAAGGTGAATCATAAGGTTGGGCTCACATGCTGAGCATCATTGCGTCACGTGTTCACATGTTTGGTACAGAGTAGCCTTTTGTAACTGCTCAGTTGAATAGGTGGATAGAGGGGCAGAACCGAGTGCTGGGAAGGCAAGGGGGAACAGATGGTTCCTTGAGCTCAGGAACACAAGGACAGCTGGAATTGCTGCAGGGAGGGAGCAGCTTCTACAGGACACTCAGGCATGAATGGGCATGGTCAAGAGCTGATGCATTAGGTAGTCTGGAGGGTTATGAGGACCAAGTTATCAGTTCCCTGGACAGCCGGCTGAGTAAGGATCTTAGGTTGCTGCTGTTGAGCAGAGTCTGGACCCTGAAGAAGGGAGGGCAGAGATGTGGAGGGTCACGGTTTAGAAGGATCGCTGTGGTTGTACCGGGAGGGTGGGCTGAGGGCAGAGATCTGGTGGGAGAGCTTTTCTGGGAAGCCAGGCTGGGAAGGGGGACAGACCCTAAGAGTGTGGTGGAGGCTGGGGGTGATGGGATGGTGGCTTTTGGTCAGGAAGAGACAGGGAACAGACAATGTGGCACGGTGGGTACCCTTCCGTTTCTGTTGTGAAGGGAAAATTTTCTGCCTCAATGGGTTAGTGAGAAGATCAAATAGGAGATTCTATCAAAGCACTTTGTAAACTGTGAAACTCACTAGTGGGACCAGGTGAGGAACCTGATGAATGGGAGTACCTAGGTTCCAGAAGCAGAAGGCCTTTGCTAGGATCCTGGGGAGTCAGGGGCCAGAAAGGTGCCTGGGGAGAGATGAAGCATCTCCACACTGGAGGTGGGGGAGAGAGAGAGAGAATGTGTGTGTGTGGCGGGGGGCGGGGGAGAAGGAGAGAGAGAGGGAGAGAGTGTGGGATGGGGTAGGGTGGGGTGGGGGCCTTTCATGTTTGGCAACCACTCAGACCCACCAACCACTGCTTTTGTGGAACAGCCCAGGGCATGAGGTCGGACAGGAAAGTGTCTGTCAGGATGACTGGAGCACTTTGTAGTCGGTGTCCTCCCGGGCCCTTCCTGCCTCTGTGGTCTGGCAGTTGCCCTCAGGACATGGTCCTTGTGGACTGAGAGTTCTGGAGAGGAGGGCAGCCCTCCTCACTCCCCTTCTTGAAGCAGATGTTCTACTATGTTTCTTACTGACCAGGCAGTGACCATACTTGCAGCACCCATCAGAAAGGAACCTCTTGCACTTAGTGCTAAAATATTACAGTCCACCTGAGGGTAAGGCTGCTTCTCATTTCACTCCATGAATGTTCACTGGGAGCTTTCTGTGTGCTATGCATAGGGGCTTCTCCCACAGTGACATCCTTGTTCAGTGCCTGGTTTGTGCTGGGGTCAGGGCCTGGGACTCAACACAGTTGGCACAGGCTGGGTCCAGAGGAGCCCAGAGGTAGAACATCTCATTGCCACTGGGTTCCTTGTGGGTTCCCAGGAGGCCACTGTGTCTTGAAGGCTCCCAAGAGGGAGTTGCTCTGTCACTTTAAGAGTACCCCCAAAGCCGGGCTCGGTGGCTCAGCCTGTAATCCCGCGCCTTTGGGAGGCTGAGGTGAGTGGATTGCCTGAGCCTGCGGGTTCGAGACCCGCCTGGGCAGTGAGACCTCATCTCTACAATAAATCAAAAAATCAGCCGGGCATGGTAGCGCGTGCCTGTAATTCTGGCTACTTGGAAGACTGAGGCAGAAGGATCGCCGGAGCCCAGCAGGTCGCGGCCACTGCACTCCAGTCTGGGCGACAGAGTGAGACTCCAACTCAAAAAAAAAAAAAAAAAAAAGAGTACCCCCAGAAGCTGGGTGTTGAGCCCATGGCTACATGTCTCAGATCTCTGAGCTAGGGCTCCCAGGTAGTAGGCATGGGCAGTGGAGATGGCGGTGGAGAAAAACCATAGTGCTGTAGTCTCTGTTCCCACTAGGCATACCCCAGTTCTGGCAGGGATGGTCTTTCCTGTGATCATAGAGGACCCAGCCCAGCCATCTCACAAGGCTCAGAAACAGAACAAAGAACCACAGATGCCAGGAGAGAGGCAGGGACCCCAGGGGGTGGGGTGGGACCTACTCTCGGGAAGTTGGGAAAGGCTTCAAGAAGCAGGATCTCTTTGGAACCTGAAAGGACATGAGTCAGAGAAGGACGTCCGGAAGGGAACTGGGTAGGGACAGAGAAGGTGCTCCAGAGGCCTGCAGTGATTCAGAGAAGGCTTGATCTCTCTTCAGGAAGCCCCGCACATGTTGTCAGTTCCTAGTGGAGTCCGTGACCACCCCCCCATTGCTCAGTCTGAATATTAGAGAAACTTGCAATAAATAAGTAGCTACATACACACACACACAAACACAAACACACAAACACTGTCTCTCTCCCCACCCCACCCAGCCCCCCAACATGGAGATGCTTCATCTCTCCCCAGTAGCTCCACCCTTGCCATCCCTTACTTCACCCGAGAGGGCCACCATGGTCCCATCAACTAGCAGAACCATCTGGCCTCCAGACCAGTGACCTGCACACCAAGATGGAGGGATATAAGGAAGTCTATGTGGACATGAGGTTATTGACCTCAAGGCTCAACTCTGCCAGATGTACGTGCTCACTCTAGCTAAGTCTTGAAAGTTTCATTCATTTTCTAGCTGTCCCTAGACACTCTTGAGATAGGACACACCTGCTATTAACATTTCCTTTCCTGTAAAAGTCCTTCTTGGTACAGTCTGGAAGGGAACAGCTGTGTGACAGGGATGGAGTCAGCTGGAAGACAAGGGGAGGAAGACTGTTTTGAATGCCTGCTTCCTGCCGCTTTGTGCCATCTTTTAAATATCAGAATACTGTGAAGGAACAACTGTCCCCATTTTCTGATAAGGACAGTGGGGCTCGAGAAAACAGTGTACACCAGGATTCAGACCCGGCTCCACCCTTATTTCTAAGGTTACACATCCAGCTACTGCTGCTATGGGCCAGGTCTGAGGCTTGAGGGTGACCCAGCACAGCCCTTCCTGGTTGGGAGAGAGGGCATGGGAGTGTGACATTCTCGGGACCACACACACTGAGCTCTGGGGTGACCACCCCTACATCTGCCTGTTTGGGCCTTGCGCCAACTGAGAAAGAGGGCAGATGCCAGGAGTGTGATTTACCTTGCAGAAGTGGCCGAATCCAGACTCGATGTTGAACTTGAAGTCTGACTCCAGAGCTCCTGCTTTTTGGGTTTGGAATATGGGAGGCCTGAGAAGCTCCAGGGATGGGTGTGGTGAGTTAGAGGCTGAATGGAAACAAACCTTATCTGATTTTTATTTAGACCAAAGAGAAGTATGAGAAGGCCCTGAAGGAGCTTGACCAGGGCACGCCCCAATACATGGAGAACATGGAGCAGGTGTTTGAGCAGTGCCAGCAGTTTGAGGAGAAGCGGCTGCGCTTCTTCCGAGAGGTTCTGCTGGAGGTTCAGAAGCACCTAGACCTGTCCAACGTGGCCAGGTAAGTTTCCTTTGAACTAAAAAACACATGTCAACCGAAGTCAGTAGAAAGCTGCTTTCGAATCAAACTCAGATGCTGCTCCCAGGCTTGGGATGGCAGCGTTCATCAGGAAGTCTTGGAGGTATTAGGATCTCCTTTATTCCTGCCCAGGGAAGGTCTTTCTGCAGAGCTTATCAGCAGCTGTGGCATGGCTGACCTGGGCAGTGTTCTGTGCCTATAGAAGACCTGGCTGGACGAGCCAGTCGCTGGTCTGAGCAGATAAGACTGGGCATGCTCTGCAGCTCCATATAGGTCTGGGCAGGAAGACAGGCCGCTTGTTCTGGGACTGTGGCTAGAAACAGCGCAGCTGGTGTATTTTAAATCCAGCAGGGTGAGTCCAACATTTCCCAGGTTGAGTGTCCTGCCCCAGGATGGTCTTGCTTCAAAGCCCTTTTCAAGCAGCCTGCTGCCAGCCCAGCCTGACTTCATGGTTCCAGGCCCCGGGACAGCACAGACCCTCTAAGGCTCAGGTCTGAATTGTGACCCAGAAGCTTTTGTGCTTTCCTCATCTTTGGTCTATGACACCTTCCTCAGGGTGGAGGTCCAGTGAGGGAGGGTGTAGGCATCTGTCACCCATCTAGCAGAGCCATTTAGAAATGGATTGCAGATCAAGGCTTGTCTGTTTGAGTTCGAGACTCATTCTGTCACCCAGGCTGGAGTGCAGTGGCACACTTCCGGCCACTGCAGCCTCAATCTGCTGGGCTAAGTCAGTCCTTCCTCCTCAGCCTTCTAAGTAGCCAGAACTACAGGTGCATGCTTCCATGCCCAGCTCATTTTTTGATTTATTGTAGAGATGAAGTCTCACCATGTTGCTCAGGCTGGTCTCGAACCTGCGGGCTCAGGCAGTCCTCTCGCCTTGGCCTCCCAATGTGCTGGGATTATAGGCTTGAGCCACTTCACCCGGTCAAGACTTGTTGTTAATAGGAAATACATTCTCTTTGTCTCCTTCTGTGTAAAAACAATCAAAAACAACAATTATTACACAGCTACTCTGCTACCATTTAGTTAATTTTTAAGACAATCTTGTAAAGTAGATGCTTCTGTCCCCATGTTATTGATGAGGGAACTGAGGCTGGGTGAGATTAAATGATTTGCCCAAGACTGCCCAGCTGGCAAGGGCAGGACTGGGCTTCAAAGCCCTTTTCCAGCTCTTCTGCATGTAGAATAACTTCCATTGTGTGTGTAATTGTCTTTCCTCTGTGTGTTTATCTCTGTGTGTAATTGTCTTTCCTCTGTGTCCGAATTTCCCCTTCTGTAAGAACATCACTCATACTGGATGGGGGCCCACCCTAATGACCTCATTTTACCTTGATTACCTCTGTAAAGACTCTATTTCCAAATAAGGTCACATTCTTAGGCAGGGATGCTTCTCATTTCACTCCATGAATGTTCACCGGGAGCTTTCTGTGTGCTCTGCATGGGGGCTTCTCCTATAGTGATGTCCCTGCTCAGTGCCTGGTTTGTGCTGGGGGCAGGGCCTGAGGCTCAACACAGTTGGCACAAGCTGGGTCCAGAAGAGCCCAGAGGTAGAACATCTCATTGCCACAGGGTTCCCTGTGGGTTCCCAGGAGGCCACTGTGTCTTTGAAGGGTTAGGACTCCAGCATGTCTTTTATGGAGGGCACACCTTGACTGAGCGCATTATGCCTGCTCAGCAGAGGAAGAAATCAAGCCCAGAGAAAGCACATGACTTGCCAGCCAGCCAAGATAAATGAGAATAGCACAGCTCACAAAGATCTATACTCCTCTCCCTAGGAAGATGAGCTGTTCAGGGCTGTTAGGCAGAAGGCCTTGTCTTGGTGGCACAGCTTCTGCAGCACCGAGCCACCTTTGCACACTGCACTTGATATCTGGATGTAAGCCCCCAGCTCCTCTGATGGTGATGAGGAACGAGGGGCACTTTCTGACACCCCAGGTTTCTCTTCTTTGGCTCTGGATCTGATGAAATGGGACCACACACAGAGTGGTAGCCCACATGCCCACATGCCGGCACCTTTGCATTATCTGACACAGAACCAGGCTCATTTGTTGTTCATTTGTTGTTGATTTAAAGCTCATTTGTCAGAAGCTGAAGCTGTGGCAGTGGTTTGTCCCCATCTGTGCATGTGGCAGCCAGTTATCTTGCCCTGAGCCAGGGTGGGGGTGCTCTTGATCTGTGCCTGTGAAATCAACTCTAATGTAGGCTGTAGAGACTGTGGGGCCTGCTGTGGGTGGCACTGGACTGGGATGAATAGCGGCTAGTTCCTGCCTTTAAAGAGCTGTACTTCTCTCTCTGATTTAGCTACAAAACCATTTACCGTGACCTGGAGCAGAGCATCAAGGCAGCCGACGCAGTAGAGGACCTGAGGTGGTTCAGAGCCAATCATGGGCCAGGCATGGCCATGAACTGGCCACAGTTTGAGGTAAGAGGAAACTGCACCCGTGACCCATTGGCCTGGGAAGGGGGATGGGCTCACAGAGTCAGTATACAATGCTTTTCTTGTCCTATTATTAGGTAGCCTTTATGCATATTTACAGTGTAGACCAAGTTGATATTTAGAGTCACAGGGGCTCAGGTATTATTGAGGCCTTGTGAGTCTCCAGTGAAGGTGCAGTTCAGTCCCTTCTAGTTAGGAAAGCTTGACTGTCACTTGTTGACTGTGGGCACTCCCTTCCTTCCTGTGAGTCCCAGGAACCTTAGGACACGCAGGACCTTGTGTTCCAGACCTCACAGTGGGCCAAGGGAGGGGAGGCAGTCTTGATGGGCAGCCCCTTGAACCCCTCCAACCAGGGACTTCTCCATACTCCAGGCAGTAAACTCAATGATTCTTGGTTCAAGATGAACTTACCTCTTTTCCCTTACCATGGGCCTGAGCCCTCCCATAACTTTACCTTGCAATAAAATGTGAGGGCCTGGAGATCTCAGGACTCGTCCAGTCCTAGGATTGGGTCACCTAACCACCATACCACCATGCTCCCCCACACTATAGCATAGACATCAGTGACTAGAAGTCCTGCCACCACCTGTTCCCTTGTGATGTTAGTTGCCCCAGGAAAGGTCTGGGAAGGGTGCTGCAGGGCCTGGCTGATAACTCCCTGAGAGAAGACCCCCACTGACTTGGGTGTGGGCCTCGTGACTTCCCCTGCCTCAGCAGTGGCCAAAAGCCTGGGCTGCATTCAGATCCTGCCTCACCTGACCCTCTGAGGGAGGCTGAGCAAACCATTTGCCCTTTTTGTGACTCCATTTTTTACCCCATGTGTAGGAATGACAGCAGCACCCCTCTCCTTGGGTTAGTGGGGAATTCAGTAACCTTGTCCTGCATTCAGGGCTATTGGCCCAGGGCCTAGCTTGCTGCATGATGACTTGTCAGGCTCTTGCCTGGGCCCAGGCCCACCACACAGATGCCTCCTGGGCTCCTCTTAACCTGCAGCTTATCAGTTCTCACTCCTGCACTTGCTTTCTGGGCCCTCACAGGAAGGTGACTCCACATGACAGTGCAGGCCTCTGCAGCCAGGTGCTCCCTTGCACCAGCCCAAGACTGCTCCCAGCAGGAGGCTGCAGAGCACTGTCTCCTCCATGGAGACACTGGGAGAAAATGGAGGGCCAGGTCCTTCCTGAGTGGTAGTGGCCCTAGAGGAAGCAGCACAAAGCCCAGCCTCTGCTCCCTGGGCCAGGCACCGGAAGGAGCATTCTGATGTGGTGTTTTGTGCACAGCTGGGCTGTTAGCCCACTGCGGGTGTTTGCTATTCCTGGAGTGGTGCAGGAAATCACCTGTGAAACTCGCCTGGCTGACTTAGAGGTGCCTGTGAATACTCAGAGAGGACTATTTCAGACTATCTCACTGGGGTGGGTCCCGGGCTGGGGACCAGCACCCGGGTGTTCCTTGTGCCTGACTCTCTCTAATGAAATTATTTGTTTTTATTTTCCATGCCACAAGGATGAAGTAAGTTTCAACATTCTGACTAACTCATGGGGTGCCAGGTTCCCTGCAGTGTGTTCAACCTGCCTGGGTCTGTGTGTGGTGCCCCAGGCCTGGCCCTCAGCAGCCCCCGACGCGCTTTTGTTTTCAGAGTTGGTAACAGCTGACTCTTCCATTCAATGTCTGCTTGATGTTGGTCCTGTCAGGCCTTGGGAGCTGTCTAATCAGTATGAAATTGTATCCAAACGTCTTTACATGGACCTCTGAGTTCCCAGTTAATTCTCAGTCAACTTTCCATTGGGAAAATGATTAATAGAAAAACAATGTAACTCAGATTTGGCATCAGAGTCCCAGGTCTTCTGGCCTACTCTTTGTGGGCAAGTCACTTCTCCTTTCTGGGCCTTGGTCTCCTCATCTGACAAGTTGGCAGATTAGACTGGATGTATCTGATGGCATCTAACTAAAAGTTCTGTAACTCTATAGGAGCAAAGCTGTGGACTCAGCCACACCAAACTTTACTGAAAGTTGTTTGATAATGGGTGGAGATGGGAAGGAAGGAGGATTCCTTAAATGCCCATGTGCATGCACACATGGACACACACGGACACATGCACAGTCTTAGAAAATCAAGACACGGCCTCCTTTCTTTTTTCCTCACTCCCTTTTTCTAGTACAGTTGATAAAAGCCTGTTTACCGCCAGGAAAATAGAAAACCCTCAGGGAGATAAACACTTGGCTTGGCTTTGTTAGCCTTCCTCATACTGTTGAGATTAAAAATAAAAAGATCAGGGTAACAGAAGGCATCAGGAGGGCTCTGCTCCTTGGAGGCAGGAGCAGGCAGAGTCCACCTGCCTGCCCCCTTTAGGTGGTAGCCACCCAACCCCTGGTTTTATTTGCAGTCCAGGGTTCACTTTCCCACGCAGTGGGCTTGCTCAGGTCCCCACAACCGGCTGTCTCAACCCCAAGACCCAGAGACAGTTAAGGGCATAAATGAGAAGGATCTTCAGCACTTTGGGACAGGCTTCTCAGAGGCTGGTTTCTATCTACATTGAGAGGCTTGAAGGCCACCTGGGGAGGCTGCTGGGGCCCAGGCTGGCCTGAGGGGGCTGGGGCTGAGAGCCTCGATGGGCAGGGGTGGGATTGGGAGGCCCCAGGCTGAATCTAGCATACGATGCCAGAATTCTTTGTCCTGGAAAGTCTGCCTCTCCCAGGAGGCGGGACTGTGGCAGTTCACCTGTAGTGGTGCCAGCCTCCAGGCCCGTTGAAGAGTCCCCACTGTGAAACATGAGGAAGGGCTTCAGATTGTTTGGGTCTATAGGTGGGCACGGGGAGCCTGAGCTCTGCTGGGAAACAGGGGCCACGGGAATGAGTATCCCTAACTGCACAGGGCTGGTTACTGACTCACAAGGGGTATTGTGGATGGATGTGGCTTCCAGCACCTGAACTTCTGGTTTCTCTCCCTCGGCATATGTTGCCCAGGAGTGGTCTGCAGACCTGAATCGAACTCTCAGCCGGAGAGAGAAGAAGAAGGCCAGTGATGGTGTCACCCTGACGGGTATCAACCAGACAGGCGACCAGTCTCTGCAGAACAAACCTAGCAGGTGAGTGCACAACCTCTGTCCTGAAGAGGTCATCCCCTGGGCCATCTGTGTGGTCCTGTGACAGCCCTACTTAGATACCTGGGAGATTCCCCAGTTGTACAGGGACCCCCATGGGCATCTTTCCAGAAGCTCCCTGGGTTCCCGAACTCTGTTGGTCTCTGGGAGGATCATCTTCCCACCTGGTGCCAGAGCTGCTGAAAGATCCAGAAAGGAAGCCTTTGCCAGGAGCATGCTTCAGGCCCAAGTGAGGGGAAGAGCTGATGTCAGGGCTGGTCATTCATGTCTCCAGTGGTGGCACCATTCTGCATTTTCACTGCAGGTAGAGATGCATTGTCTCTGGTCCCCTTCAGGTAGTTCAAGTGCTTCCGAGGGTTGTGCTAATTTCCCATGTTATGTGCAGGTGCTAGTCGAGGGAGGGGACTGTCAGGTGCCCCCTTTCCAAATTACCTCTTTGCTGAGAGTATTGGTTCTGACTTAGTTGTTGGCTGAAAATGAGTTGTGGATATAATGGGTGATCTTGTGGTCACTGGAACCTTCTGGAAAGTGTGTGCTAGAGGAGGCCTTCCTGCTGGACCTTCCCAGAGGCCCCCAGGCCACAGTCAACAATAGTCACCTTGTGACTAGGGCTTCCTGGGTAGGCTCAGCCCAGGTTCCTAGTCTTTTGGTAGCCCCAGGCACTAAAGCACCACAGGCTCCCCTGCAGATATGGCTGGTTGTCACCCAACTACTGTGCACACCACTGGGCAGGTGAGCTTGGCAGTAAGCACCTGTCCCAGGGATCAGGCCAGCACATGTGTGCTGAGGGGCAGGGATGGGAAGGCTGAGATACCCCCTCAGAGGAGATCCAGGGGGCTCCAGGCTGACCAGGACTGCTGTACAGTTCAGCTGCCCCCCAACCCCCTCACAGAAGTCTGCTAGAGAAAGGTACCAAGGAGGGGAGGAGGCCTGGTGGTCTCACACACGAGTCCTGGACATCAGCCACCAGCAAGCCGGGATCCTGTGCTCCTTGCCTGGCTGAATCTGATGTGGTAGCTGTTAGCCACTAGGGTCACTCTGGTGGCATTTGAGGCTTTCTCACCTCCCTTCTCTGACTCTGGGATGGTGGATGCTGAGGCCATGCCATCCATCCAGGGCTTTAGGGGTCTCTCCAAGGCCCTGGACTTGGAGGCAGTAGGTGGGGTGCCAGGGCCCTCAAGGCCTGTCTGAGTTATTGACTATCTTGTGGCCTCCTGTAGAGTGCACAGCACCTTGCAGTCTCGCCAACCCAGCTCCCGACTCCCAGTCTGCAGGCAGAGCTTGGCCCAGATCTCTCTGGCCTCCACTCTGGGCCTGGCACACAATAGGCGGGTAATGGAATTACATGAGTGGATTTTCTCTCTGGAGCACCAAGACAATCCTTCTTTCTACCTAGAGAGAGCCGCACAGCTAGCTCGGCCCTGGTTTTGGAAACTCCAGCCCAGGAGAACAGGGGAGCCACCCACTGAATCCTTTAGCAGTCAAGAGGAGGTGGGTGCCCAACTGTGGGGATTAGAGAGCTCAGGAGCCCCCTCTGCTCATCCATGGGACCAAGCCCCCTCCTAGGCTGGGACCCTTGAGGAGACCATGGGGGTTTTTGACCTGCTAGCTCACAGCATTGGGAACAAGGGCTGGGAAGGAGCCCAAATCCGTAAACTACTTTTGCTGCAGCTGTGACCTGTCACCGTCCTCCCTAGGGCCCCTGCTCTAGACGGAATGCCTCCAGACACAGGACAGAAAGAGAAATCTTGTTCTTTCTTGGATGCTTTAAGCATGTTTCACAGTCCGAGTATTGCCCATGTTTTGCTAAAAGCACCTTTCTGTTGAAACAGCGTAGTCCCTCTCCAGTCGGCGAGGAGCTGGTTTGTCCCTTGAGATCTTGCAGCTGGGAGTTTCCAGGACCCTTGCGGACCCCTGCCAAGCTGGGGTCCCCTGAAAGCATTCTCTCTTCCCATAGCACCCTTAGTGTCCCGAGCAACCCTGCCCAGTCTGCGCAGTCACAGTCCAGCTACAACCCCTTCGAGGACGAGGACGACACAGGCAGCACCGTCAGTGAGAAGGAGGACACTAAGGCCAAAAAGTTGGTGAACAAACGCTTCCTCTGGTCCTACATCACTTTCTCTGTCTCTCTCCCTCTCTTTCTGTCCAGGGGTCTCGTCCCCACACACTTAGCAATGCACAAGACCCTGCAGAAGGTGGGCACCTGGCGCCCTGCATCCCTCAGGGACAGCACAGCTAACAGTCTGCAGTCGCTTTTCCTCTGTCCTCTGTTAACCCCTCAGGGCTCTGCATTACCACCTCAGGAAGACAGACAGGAGTCTTGCTGAGACCTGCAGTTGCCCGTTGGTGGCTCAGGATGAGTGGGGATGGCATGAATTTTTGCCAGGGCCTGGCTCCACCCATGCGGGCACACTGGAGAGAGCTGTGCTTCTTCAGAAGGAGCCCTCAGCCCCGAGCCCCAGGGTGCCTGCAGCCTCCCCTGGCAGGGGCTGAGGCTCTGAGTGGGGGCCTCACACCTTCTGCCCGCCTTTCGCTGAGGCACCCATGGCAACCCCTTTCTTGCAGTGTGAGCAGCTACGAGAAGACCCAGAGCTACCCCACTGACTGGTCAGATGATGAGTCTAACAACCCGTTCTCCTCCACGGATGCCAACGGAGACTCCAATCCCTTCGACGAGGATACTACCTCGGGGACGGAAGTACGAGTTCGGGCCCTTTATGACTACGAGGGGCAGGAGCATGATGAGCTGAGCTTCAAGGCTGGTAGGTGGACTCCCTGCCATCTTCTGGGGCATCAGTGCTGCCAGCCTGCTGGAGAGCTTTGTCTTTTTTTTTTTAAAGTCTGATAAGTTTCCTGCTAGTTTCCCCTGTGAGTCCTCACTGCAGGCCCTTCCATTCCTGGTTTTAAAAGTAGCAGATGCTCAGTGACTGAAATCAGAAAATAATTGAGCGGTCTTCAGTAGTAATTTTTTTTTTTTTTTTGAGTTGAGTGAGAACAGAGTGAGAACTCTGTTGCCCAGATTGAAGTGCAGTGGCACGCTCCCAGCCACAGCAGCCTCAACCTGCTGGGCCCTGGCGATCCTTCCGCCTCAGCCTTCCAAGTAGCCGGAACTACAGATGCGCACTACCATGCCTGGCTCATTTTTGATTTATTATAGAGACAAGGTCTCACCAAGTTGCCCAGGTGGGTCTCGAACCCACGGACTCAGGCAGTCTACTCCCCTCGGCCTCCCAAAGTGCTGGGATTACAGGCTGAGCCACCGAGCCTGGCCCAGTAGTAATTTTTTAATGCTAGTTGCAATTTACCAAAATGAACTGTAGCCTTCAGCTGTCTAAGGAGGCTGGAGTGGCCTATAGTCAAAGCAGACCCATAGCCACCCATGTTTCTTGCTTCCCCCTGCTGACCTGAGCTAAAATGTGCCCCTGCCCTAGGCTACACCTCTGGGAAAGACGGCCTCATCCTTTCCCCCACTCAGGGGGAAGGCAATGCCAAAGGCCTGGCTCCTAACCCAACCTTCAGCCTCCTTCCCTTGGTTCCCAGCAATGTCAGCCAGCTGTCCCCAGACATTTATCCCCAGGCTTGGTCATTGGGTGCCACTGACCAGTTTTAGGAACGTTTTTATGTCCAGTTTTGATATCTTTGATTGGGTTGTCACCTCAATTTTGTAGGTTTATTTGTTTTTAATTTCTAATTCTTTTTCAATCTTACCTGTTGGGTTTGGCAGTAATTTTATAGATTTAAATGTTTCTTCCAGTTCCATGTAAATTGTCAAGACCAAACTGATTGAAATGAACACTTGTAATCACCAGTTCACATGTGTACAGTGTGACACCCTTCCTGTCCGTTGTGTCTGTTTTCTGTTTTTCTGCTCCCAGCCAGTGCTGCTGGCCTTACGTCTCACAGGGCCTCAGCTGCTGGTGGCTTTGGTGGGTCTTGGTTGCTGACAGAGCTTGCATTTGGTAGACTTAGCACCACATGTGGTATCACATTATGGGCCTCACCCTCGCCTCTGCGGCCTGGAACCAGGCCTATGGATGTGGCAGCCTGCGAGGGCAGGATGAGAACTGCCAGGGGTCCATGAAGGGATGGAAGAAGATGTAATTCACCATGACTCTTCCCTGTGGCCCCTGCCGCTGCTCTGACGCTTAAGTCAGATTCCCAGGAACGCCAGTCTGGCAGAGGCATCACAGCAGCTGGAGGATAAGTTGGTGCCCCTGCGTGCCTGTGCTGTCTCGGGGATAATTTGTGTTTTCACACCTACTTCTCAGCAACCCCAACCTGCAAGTGAAGTGGGGAGGCCCAGGGTTGGCCTAGGTCTTGCAGCTGGTGAGCTCTGGGATTTGAGCTCCCAGTCCTGGGAATGCTGAGGCCCCAGCTATTGGCCCCGCAGGCATCTTGACCAGTGTTACTGCCATACAAAATGAAAAATGTCAACAAAATAAATATTGCTAGACCTGCATAACTGCCTGGGGGAAAATTGCATCTGATTCTGAAAAATGAACCAAAATGCCAGAGAGAGATATAAAGCTACAGACATAGCAATAAAAGTAAACCAGCACTTAACTTTCACCAGTCGCTTGCTCCTGAGGAGATCCAAGCTGGTGGGCCTCTGCCCACCCCAGGCTCTGGGCTACTCTGCTTCCCTTAATGAGCAAATGCCAGGCCTAGGACCCTGCTCCAATGCCACCTCCTCCATCACACCCTGGTCACACCTTTGATCTTGTCCCCTGGTCTATCTCCTTGAGATCGGGCTCTGTTTATTCCTCTCATCCCTGGCGCAAAGTAAGGGCTCCTTCAGGTCTGAACAAACAAAAGTGAGATGAAACCACACTAACACATAGCCACTGGGAGATTCTAGAACAGTGCCAGTGGCTTCTCAGAGTGGCGAGAGGGGTTAACAGATATCCTCTTGCACAAGCCCTGCACCAGGTGCTGGGGATAGAATGGCAGGTACTGCTGGCCAGGTCTGGTATGGCTGTCCCTGCCCCTCTTATAGCCTGTAGTCTGCAGACGGCGGGATTAACAAGCACAAGACCCCAGCAACAGGTGCTGGGAGAGATACAGAAGAGTGGGCAGCTGGGCCTAGGCAGGAGGACAGCAGTAAAGGGCCAGTGTGAAGAAAGGGCACGACCTGGCCAGGGATGGTCAGGGTGCATACCTACAGTGCTTGGCCCTGTGGCCTCCCTGGAAACCAGTGTGGCATCTGAGAACTGCTTGCTGTAGGTTCACTGTGTGAGGCTGTCATCTCTAGCTCTCTCAAAGGCCCGGCGACCAGAGGCAACTTAAATTGCAATTTAGTAGAAAAATAACAGGGTCCTGTCCCACCCTCAGGGGAATGCCTGCCCCTCCACCCTCTGTGGGCACGTGAGGGCAGCTCCCTGATCTGCAATCAGCATCACCCACCCACTCACAGAGGCCTCTCCCTCCTTGTCTTTCAGGGGATGAGCTGACCAAGATGGAGGATGAGGATGAGCAGGGCTGGTGCAAGGGACGCTTGGACAACGGGCAGGTTGGCCTGTACCCAGCGAACTATGTTGAGGCGATCCAGTGACGGGCCTGAGGGCAGGCCCAGGAGCTCCGGGGACTCCAGCCGGCTGTGTGGGCATCTACTCCTTTTCCTGCGAAAGATGATGGTCCCGTTGCTCTTGGCTTCATGGTATCCCTGGAAGGCGACAAGCTGGTCACCTCACCTGGGACTTGGCACTTTTCTGAGGTCAGCTGGAGGGATCTGAGTGCAGGAAGACGCTGAACAACAGAACAGCCGGCCCCTGCCTGCCGTTCGCTATGCTTGGGCTTATGATGGACCTGTCTGTCCTTGACCTTGTCTCTCTTCTCCTCCAGTCAATGGTGGGCTCCACTGATTCTCATTCCACTGATTATTTTCTCTGATGAGTCTCATCACCTGTAACTTAAATGAACAAACTTCCATGCCATTTTCTGAGTGAAGATCCTGAGGTTTTTAATTTAAAGGCTATGTACAGTTATACTTTTTTATACACCTGTTCTTCCATTCATTTATACTTAAATTATGGCACAGATTGATATACACCAATCTTGAGGAATGATCTCTCTATTCCATGTCTTACTGTTACTCAGCCATGCCACTATGTGGGGTGAGCCACAAGGTGACACCCACGTGACCGATGGTGTTTGAGGCAAGAGATCGTAGTAGAAAGATAGATTGGATTTCTGTTATGAATGCCCATTATGCACTTGGGGCATCAGAGTGCAGGTCTCAGATATACCCCTAAGTAGTACTCCCAGAATTGCCATATTTAAAATTATTTTCTCTCTATTCTTGCTTAAAACTTTATTTTTTGCAAATTAACAATTGTATCAGTGATTTGGAAGTTTAAGAAGTAAGAGGACTAACTTTTCAAGCAGATGCATCTGTAGATTGAGATGCTTTCTATTAGACTGTCATGTCTGGGTGTATATCTGTATATAGTATTTGATATTCAGAGAATCTAAAGCGCTCGTCTACTGTTTTCATGTGATTTAACGGCTTTTGACAGTGGATTTCATTTGTAAACTGCTTGAAGTCTGCAGCATTTGGGCAGGGCCAACAAGGCCTCCTCCTGGGCTCAGACGTGGGCTCCAGGCCTCTCTGACGTGGAGCCTGCTGGAGCCTGCTGGAGGCTTGCCCTCACCGGCCAGCTGCAAGTCCAGCTTCTGCCTGGCCCTCGTCCTGGCTCCGTAGCAGAACACTGTAAAACCCCCTTGTCTTCGCAGGGTTGCAGATCTCAGCCATGTGCGTTCCTCATGAGCAAGCAGAAGCGGGGTCTTGCCCACAGCACGGTCTCTGCACTTCCTTGGTCACTGGGGAGCAGGAGTGCTGCAGCCAGGCTCCCCTGTGGTGCGACGGGGCAGGCAAGGGTAGGAGAGAAGCTTTGTCTTATGTAACAGTCCACGGTGCGTGCCCACCACCATCTCAAGCTATGCATTTACTCCGCGTGAGCTCCATATCTTGCTTGGAAAGTGGATGTATGTCGTGTCTGTTACGAAAACTAACCAGCAGAAATCCTCATTCCTATGCTACAGATTTACCAAAAATTGTCAAGTCTTTTAAGTTTAAGAGTTCCTTTAAATGTATAGTATTTTAGGAAAAAATCAATAAACACTTGATCTTGTGCAAATGAAAAGTCCCTCTGCACCCTCATGCACATCACCTGGTAGACGCAGCCTCCTTGGGGTGCACCAGCTTGGGTGAGATCTGGGACACAGGAGCCCTGCCAAGAGGCCATGGCCCACTGCTCCTGCCACACCAGAGGCTGGGGACTGGAGGCACCTGAGCCCCTTGGGGTTCCCCTCACCCCAAGACCTGCTGCTGTTTGACCTGGGCTTCTCCCCTCTCCTCCCTGGTGTGGGCAGTACTTCCCCCAGGCCCAAGCAGCATAATGAGACTGGTGTCACTCTCCTCTGAGTATATTTTCCTGAGCACCTACTGTGCGCTGGGCCTGGTGCTCCATTTTTTACTTATATTATCTGCAAATATTCCCATGGGGTGGGGGCAAGTCTCCCCATTTCCAGTCAACAGAGGCTCCAGGAGCCAGAGTTATCTAGGGAGTCCCAGCTGATCCAAGGCACTGGGCAAAATTCCCAAGGAACCTCCACCATTACCCCATGAACCAAGGAGGAAGGAGGCCTGGATGGCAGCCCAGCCAGTGTGAAAAGAAGGGGGAAATAAGATATGAGAGCTGCCGTGGTCACACTCAGCAAGCCCTGCTAAAGCCACCCAGAAAAGCACCCCAGCTGTGCATGCAGCCCTCACAGGAGCCAGGAGGGCAAGAGAGCAGTTGCCCCTGCAGTGTGGCTTTGCCCAGCTCAGCAAAGGCAGGGCGAATCTCTGTCATCCAGCCCTTGTCTCATGGGTGGCAGGGTCCCCACTCTTCCAGCTTCTGGGGGTTTGGACCCCAGCAGCAGGCCTCCTGCTACCAGCCTCAGCCTCGGCCTCGGCCTCTGGGGCAGAAGGAGGGGGTCAGAAGCAGGCTCCTGGGACCCATGGGCTTGATCCACTGCCCGGGCTCTGCCAGCAGCTTGACCACCATGGCGAGACCATGGCCCCGTTGCTGAGCCAGGTCTGCTGTGCTGGATGAGGCACCCTCCACTCTGCAAGGCCCCCTGTGAGGGTCTTGAGCCCAAGGCCCCTCTAGGCCTTAGTTTCCCCAGATAGAAGCAATGCCTGCCTTTCGAGTTGGAGGGTTAGCGAAACCTTGGAAAGGCTACGGGTACTCAAGAGGTGGTCACTGTCATGATTGTGACTGACACCAGAGGCCATCCTCCACTGTCCCTCCTGTACCCTCCATACTGGGCTGTCTAGTCCTCTTGGCTCTTCCTTCCTCTCTCAGCTCTCCCACCCCAGGACTGCCAGGAGGGTGAGCAGGTGTGGCCAAGTGACTGGGGCAGAGATCTGGCTCTGCCACAGCCTGGCTAAAACTTGGGGTCTTCGGAGGTCCCTGTAGATGGAAGACTGATGCAGAACCCTGGTCCACCCAGACACATGCAAGGCCTCTCCCACCTGACCTGGCCTCACTGAGTGGCCTGTGGGGCTGGGCCGTGCCAAGGCCTCAGGCACGGGGCAGGCCTGGAGGGGACTCACTCACAACACATCAGTTTAGGCATGGGAGAGGTTGCAAAGGGTCCCTGTGGGCCACCTGACCAGCCTGCTCATTCATGGGGAAACTGAGGCCAAGTAAGGAGAAGTAGTGACTTACCACTCAGGCACAAGGCACAGAGAAAGTGGCTGGGGAACCTGAGCAAGGCCCGACCCTTGAGAATCTCCTGGTGGGAGAGCGGCTGACTCACTCCTTATTAATCTGTTGGGCAGTCATTCATTCAGCAAGCATTTATTGAGCACCAACTGTGTGTGCTGTCAGAGAGACATGAAGAAGAGCCGATGTTTGCCCTTGGGAAACTCCTGTAAGCTTAGAGAAAGACCTGAGTTATTCTGACACCAGGATGAGAGAACCAGAGAGCAGGGGCCGGGACTGTCCACTGAGAATATGCATGGTAGATCCTGGAGGTCTCAGGATATGAGGACAAAGGCCTCCCAACACAGGCCCAAAGAGGTGGAATACTGTTTGGTCCTTGGGCTGTTTCCCTCACTTCCCGTGGAAAGCATCCCTGAATCCCCACCTGGGTAGGAGGTCAGGCTGGACCACAGACCAAAAGAAGACCTTACCCCTGCAAGACCCAAAGCCCAAGCAAGTGCCCCGGCTTCATTTGCTGTGATGTGGGGATGAACAAGTGAGGATGACTTGGGGAGTGTCCAGACACCAAGAGACCCTGCCAGGTGAGTGCCATGTGAGCTACCTTTCCTCTTTCCACCCCTTTTCAGTCTGAGCTCTCCCCAGGATGACGGCCACCCCCTTCTGCTGCTTATCCCAACCTACCCTGCCCTAAGCCTCCAACGAGGGTGGCAGGTCTCCCCAGTCCCTTTCCCAGACAGCCTGGGAGACACGTGCCCCTTTCTTGGCTTCAGTTTCCCCATAGTTGGTGGGAAGTGACCTCTGGTCTGGACCTCTGTGGTTCCTGTGGTAAGAGCAAGCAGAAGGGCCCCAGGGCCAGGATTGGGGTTGTCCTACCATGCCTGCGAGGGTGGCTCGGGCTGAGCTCAACCTGGTCTAGCCTGAAGTTGAGTACGAGGCTCATTCCCGGCCAGGCATAGCCGCCGCCAGGTGCAGGGTCAGGAGCCACAGAGCCAGTGTTACGGTCTGAATGTATCATCTCAAGATCCACATGTGGAAATCCTAACCCCCACGGGGGTGGTATTGGGAGGGAAGCCTTTGGGAAGTAGTTAAATCATGAGGCAGACTCCTCAAGAATGGGATCAGTGCCCTTCTCCCATGAGCACCTCTCCCATCTCTCTCCCTATCCATGGGAATACTTGTTCCAAGACTCCCAGTGGATGCCTAATAGTACTGAACCCTGTATATGCTGTTTTGTCTTATACTCACATACCTACAGTAAAACTTAATTTATCAGTTAGACAAAGTAAGAGATTAACAACAATAATAATAAAATACAACAAGCTGCTTGCAGTAGTTCACGCCTATAATCCCAGCATTTTGGGAAGCCAAAACAGGAGGATTGCTTGAAGCCAGGAGTTTGAGAGCAGCCTGACCAACAGAGTAAGATCTCATCTCCACAAAAATTTTAAAAATTAGCTAGGTGTGGTGGTGTGTGCCTGAAGTCCCAGCTACTTAGAAGGCTGAGATGGAAGGATTGCCTGAGGACAAATGTTCGAGGTTTGCAGTAAGCAATGATTGTGCCACTATACTCCAGCCTGGGCTACAGGGTAAGACGCTTTCCCTATAATAAATATAATTAATTAATTAAATAGAACGATTCCAACAGCAGACTGTAATGAAGGTTGCGTGACTGTGCTCACTCTCAGAATCTCTTACTGTACGATGCTCATGCTTCTTGTGACATGAGATGCTAAAAGCCCCACATGGCATGATGATGAGAGGTGAATGACGTGGGCATTGTATGTAGCATTTGCAACTTGCGAAGTGCTTATTCCAGGAACTTTCCATGTAATATTTTCAGACCACAGTGGACCATGCATAACTGAAATCATGGAAAGCAAAACCACAGATTGGAGGGGACTGCTGAATAAGCCTCTCACAGCATGTGAGCACCACTTTACAGACGAGGAAACCGCAGCCAGAGCGGTCAAGTGGCTGCCATCAGCCACACAGCAAGTCAGGGCCTGAGCTGGGACTTGTGTTCCGGTGTGCCCAACTCCAGACAGCAGGGTTGACTCAGAATAGTTCTGTTGTCCAACCCAGAAGTTATCAAATACCTGGTGGGTGTGTTGACTCTGCTTGCTGGGCTGCATCCTACAGTTTTTGTGTTAGTAGGCTAGGGATGGCATATATCTATCTACCAAGTCCCAGGTGGTGTTGGTCAGGACCGTGCCAAAAAGCAAGTCAGTGCTGCCAAAGGTACTCGCATTTTCTATGTGTTTATTGATTTGTCCATGTGACTGGCAAAGGAGTTGGTGTTAGGGACCCAGAGGGTGGGGACAGTATGGAAAAAGAGAAGCCAGGGAGCGAGGGACACAGGCCATCATGCTATCTGAGCTATTCCTACTGGTCCCAGGCAAGGGGCAAGGTGGTGGCCAGGTGGTAGAGGTTGCCTGGTGTCCCACCAATGTGGGATGGGCACCTTGCTTGTCCTCAGGCATATCCCTTCATCTCCCTGCCCCTTGGTTTCCTTATGTGAAATCTAGAGAAATGGTTCCTGTCTTCCCTCTCTCACAACAGGCGGCCAAGGGTGTGGAAGTGCTAGATAAAACACAAATATAGCTGCCTTGTGATGAAGGTGTCTCAGCCCCAAATCCCATCCCTAGCCAAGCTGAGAATAGCCAAAGCGTGCAGATTCCAGACAGGGCCCAGATCCTCCCCAGTCGGTCCCTGGCATCAGTGCTTCCCCCAAGTTGCATGAAGCTGTAGAGAAGAAGGCTGCACTTTCCAGTTTCCAAATTTTCTCAGAAACCTTATGGCAGTTGTAAACTAAAAATAAAATGTGAAGTGCCCCAGAAAAACCTTAAAGCTGAGTTCCTGGCCATGCGGGGATGAGAGGTCAGACACACCTCATTATACTCCCTTCCTCTCTGTGGTTTAGGCACAACTGACCAGCGTTAATGTTAAAATAGACATCATAAGACTGATAGAGCCGCATGGCAGTAGGATACCAAATTATAAACAGGACCCAAGGCCATGCCAGGCAAGGGTTAAGTCATGCACCCCCTGCACTTAAAAGAATAGACTGGCAAGGCATGGTGACTCATGGCTATACTCCCAACACTTTGGGAGGCTGAGATGGGAGGATTGCTTAAGCCCAGAAGCTCAATATCAGCCTGGACAACATAGCAAGACCTCATCTCTGCAAAAAAAAACACAAAAAACTAGCCGGGCATGGTGGCACGCGCCTGTAGTCCCAGCTACTCAGGAGGCTGAGGCTGAACGATCCCCTGAGCCCGGAAGTTTGAGGCTGCAGTGAGGCTGCATTGTGCCACTTAATGGCATAGTGACTGACTTTTAAAAAAAGAATAAACTGTGTTCTAGCTGCCACAAGGTTTTTCTTTTACTCTAGCAGTTAAACACCGGTCTTGAGATCAGCAATATTAAAACATTTGCAGCTCACTGACCACCAGACACTAACTGACCCCCAGCCCCGATCCCCAAGCTGTAGCCATAGCTTTGAATGGCCAGAGGCTGATTTCAGTAACTTTCTCCTAATAAGAGACCACCAACCATGGACTAGTTCTGACCAGTTTGCAAAGGCCTACATTTGAGTGTTTTGTGTCTTAAAAAAGACCTTTTGGCCCTGCTCGGTGGCTCAGGCCTTAATCCCACGCTTTGGGAGGCCGAGGTGAGTGGTTTACCTGAGCCCGCGGGTTCAAGACTCGCCTGAGCAACTTGGCGAGACCTCATCTCTACAAAAATTAGCCTGGCGTGGTAGCGCATGCCTGTAGTCCCGGCTACTTGGAAGGCTGAGGCGGAAGGATCGCCGGAGCCCAGCAGGTTGAGGCTGCGGTGGCCGGGAACGGCCACTGCACTCCAGTCTGGGCGACAGAGTGAGACTCCAACTCAAAAACAAAAAGACCTTTTGTTATACAGGGCCTCACTGTAATATATTTAAATGTTAAGTCTCACTGGGTGCAGTATCTCACACCTGTAACCCCAGCACTTTGGGAGGCAGAGGTGAGAGGACTGCCTGAGCCCAGGAGTTCGAGACCCACCTGGGCAACTCAGTGAGACGTCAACTCTACAATAAATCAAAACATTAGCCAGATGTGGTGGTGCATTCTGTAATTCCAGCTACTTGGGAGACTGAGGTGGAAGGATCACTTTAGCCCAGCCAACTGAAACTGAGGTAGCCTTGAATGTGCCACTACACTCCAGTCTGGGTGAGAGTGAGACTCGGACTCAAAAAATAAGTAAATAAATAAATAAATGTTAAGTCCCCACCCAAAGATAAACATGAGTTATATGTTACATGCATGTTTGTTATATACATGTTTCAGGGCTACCTTCGTGAATATTCATAGCCAATTATAAAATATTAGCGGCCATGATGGGACATGTTTGTAGTCTAAGCTACCGAGGCTGAAGCAGGAGGA
Source organism: Cephalopachus bancanus (assembly GCA_027257055.1). Classification (NCBI taxonomy): domain Eukaryota; kingdom Metazoa; phylum Chordata; class Mammalia; order Primates; family Tarsiidae; genus Cephalopachus; species Cephalopachus bancanus. The sequence continues at coordinate 168,876 of JAPVLO010000938.1, forward strand.
ACACGAGCCCAGGAGCTGGAGGCTGTGGGGAGCTGTGATCGTGCCACTGCACCCCAGCCTGGGTGACAGGGAGACCCTGTCTCAGAATGAATACTTACATGCATACATATCCATAGTTCCTCTTGTAACCTTTTAAATACGTATTTTAAGCCAACCCATCCAGCATAAAGCTCCTACCCCAAGCCTTCCTCCTTCAAAATGCCTGTGTCTGGTCTTTGCCAGAGGCTGTGGGGTGGCCGCCTTGCTGGCGTAACCCTTTATAAGAAATAGAGTCTCTTTATAGATTTGTGATTTTCTTTTCTTTTTTTTTTTTTTTGAGTTGGAATCTCATTCTTGTCACCCAGGCTGGAGTGCAGTGACACACTCACGGCCACCGCAACCTCGACCTGCTGGGCTTAAGCGATCCTTCCATCTCAGTCTTCCATGTGGCTGGAACTACAGACACGCACCACCATGCCCGGCTAGTTTTTGTGATTTATTGTAGAGTCGAGGTCTCACCAAGTTGCCCAGGCTGGTCTTGAACCCCTGGGCTCAGGCAATCCTCTCGCCTCGGCCTCCCAATGTGCTGGGATTACAGGCCGAGCCACCGCACCCGGCCAGATTTGTGATTTTCAAGTCAACATTGTGAGCAATCCTATGAAGTCAACGTATACGAGCACAGGCTGTGAGTGCATATTCCCTACACTTAAACTTGGCTACAATTAGGTAACCTTAATAAACTGTGTGACCTTGAACAAAGTGCTGAATTTATCTAAGCCTTGTTTGCTCATCTCTAAAATGGGATAATAGTAGCCAACATTTGTATTTCACACTGTACTGGGCCCCATCCTAAACTCCTTAACGTGTATTACCTCACCTAATCCTCACAGCAAGCCCATGAACTAGGTAATATATTTATGGGTGAGGAAACGGGGGCACAAAAAGATCTGGTAACTTGCCCAAGGTGCAGCAGCTACTGCATAGCAGAGCTAGGATTCAGACCCAGGTAGGGCAGTCCAATGTCCTTGCCCACAGGCTATGCTGCTGCATTATAAGGGCACCTGCTCCGAGCAGTTCAGCACTTGGCCCCAGCCTGCACCCGGCGGTGCTCACTAAATGACACCTTCCATGACAGGGTTACCCCATCTACGGAAGGCCCTGTTCTGTCTGGAGCACCTCATCTCAGCACACACCCTGCCCTTTGTACACTGGTCTGTCTCCCCCACCAAACAGGAAGCCTGTCAGGCAAGACCTAGTCTTAATCTTCTCTCTAACCCCAGTGTTTGTGGAGCTAAACAGAAAAGAAAAAATTGAGAGTGGGTGTGGTGACTCTCACCTGTAATCCTAGCACTTTGGAAGACCGAGGTGGGAGAATTGCTGGAGCCCAGGGAATTCAAAACTAGTCTGGGCAACACAGTGAGATCCCTATCTCTAACAAAAAATAAGAAAATTAACCGGGCTCAGTGGCTCAGCCTGCAATCCCGCACTTTGGGAGGCAAGGTGAGTGAATTGACTGAGCCCGCGGGTTCGAGACCCACCTGGGCAACTTGGCGAGACCTCATCTCTACGATAAATCAAAAAATTAGCTGGGTGTGGTAGTGCGCGCCTGTAGTTCCAGCTACTTGGAAGCCTGAGGCGGAAGGATCACCGGAGCCCAGCAGGTCAAGGCTGCGGTGGCCGGGAGCAGCCACAGCACGCCAGTCTGGGCAACAGAGTGAGACTCCAACTCAAAAAGAAAAGAAAATTAGCCAGGTGTGGTAGCATGCACTTGTAATCCTGGCTACTCAGGAGGCTGAGGTGGAGGATCACTTGAGCCCGGGAGGTCGAGGCTGCAGTGAGACAAGATTGTTATCACTGCATTCCACCCTGAGCAACAGAGTGAGACCCTGTCTCAAAGATGGAAGGAAGGAAGGAAGAAAGGAAGGGAAAATTTAGAACCATCCTTTGATCTCAGATTGTATTTTTTTAGGCCTCCCCACATCCTTTGTAAATAAAAGGTAGGAAAGGAAGAAAGAAATGAACAAAAGAACCAAATAAACCGTGTCACTCTTCTTGAGGAAAGGATACCTAACATAAACTGTCAGTGGGCCAGAACTCAGATGTGAGGACGCAGTGTAGTAAGCCCGGCCAAAGGCTACAGAAGCCCAGAGTGCCCTGGTCAGGAGCCTTGAGGACTTAAACGCTGGAGAGCCTAGTGGCATTCAGGTGACCAAGGCAAGCTGACTGCACGCAATCTGTGTGCAGCCCGCTGGCCACTTCCGGAAGAAGACAGCCAGGCTACTCCTACCCCTTTGTAATTTTCAAATAATCTTTATTACTTTTTCCTAACTGTAAAAGGTACAAGGGCTCAGATGACAATTTGGAAATGTAGTGAACATATTCAGAAAAACATTAAAGTCATCTACAGTTCCGACATCCAGAGGTAACAATGCTAATATGAGGGTGTGTTTTCTCTAGTTTTTGTTTCTTTTTTGTAGAGACAGGGTCTCACTATGTTGACCAGTACGGTCTCAAACTCCTGGTCTCAAGCAATCCTCCTGCCTCAGCCTCCCTTAGTGCTGGAATTGTACACATGAGCCACGGCACCAACCTTAGTCTTTTTTCTAACATAATATGTACATGTTTTTTTGTTCTCATTGTCGTCAATGTATGTGTGTCTAACAAAATTGGGGTTTTATTGTAAATGCTGTTTTGTATACTGCTTTCTTAACATTTTATCACAAGCTTTTTCTCATGTCTCTACATATACTTCAATTAAAAATATACAAGGGAGGCCAGGCTCAGAGGCTCAGCCTATAATCCCAGCACTTTAGGAGGCCGAGGCGAGTGGATTGCCTGAGCCACGGGGTTCAAGACCAGCCCGGGCAACTTGGCGAGACCTTGTCTCTACAATAAATTTTTTAAAAAAGAAAAAATTAGCCGGGCATGGTGGCAAGTGCCTGTAGTTCCAGCTACTTGGAAGGCTGAGGCGGAAAGATTGCCTGAGCCCAGCAGGTCGACGCTGGGGTGGCCGTGAGCATGCCACTGCACTCCAGCCTGGGCAACAGAGTAAGACTTTGACTCAAAAAAAAAAAAAAAAGAGCCAGGCTCGGTGGCTCAGCCTGTAATCCCACGCCTTTGGGAGGCTGAGGTGAGTGGATTGTCTGAGCCCGCGAGTTCGAGACCCACCTGGGCAGCGAGACCTCATCTCTACAATAAATCAAAAAATCAGCCAGGTGTGGTAGCGCATGCCTGTAATTCCAGCTATTTGGAAGGCTGAGGCAGAAGGATCGCCGGAGCCCAGCAGGTCGAGTGTGCGGTGGCCGGGAGCAGCCACTGCATGCACTCCAGTCTGGGCGACAGAGTGAGATTCCAACTCAAAAACGAACAAACAAACAAACAAAAAATAGCCAGATGTGGTGGTGCACACCTGTGGTTCCAGCTACCTGGAAGGCTGAGGCAGAAGAATACCCTGAGTCCAGCAGGTCAAGGTGACAGAGACTCCGACTCAAAAATAGCAACGGCAAAATAAAATCATAAGAAACAGAAAATACATTTACCACTCATTAAATGGAAGTGGACCATAATGAAGGTCTTTATCCTCATCCTCCTCATATTGAGCAGGCTGAGACCGGGGGGTGGCGGCGGGGGAGTTGACCTTGCTCTCTCGGGGGTGGCAGAGGCAGGAGAGATGAAGGAGGTAGGAGACAGCAGAGGCAGGCACACTTGGTGTAACTTTTACGGAAAAAAGTCTGTATATAAGTCGGCCTGTGCAGTTCAAACCCGTGTCGTTCAAGGGTCAGCTTAATGCTTAATGGCAGAATGATATTCCACGTGTGGTGTGTCCCTTATTGCTGAGCCCACTTTGTTTCTCATTAATTTTTCCAGTTTCTAAGGTATGATTTACACACAGTAAAATGCACTCCTTTTCGTATACAGTTCTTCAAGTTTTGACAAATGCACAGTCGTGTAACCATCACCACAATCAACAGAGTTGTCTCACCTCCTCAAGTATCTCCCGTCCTGTGTAGGATCTTTACACCCCAGTCCCTAGAAACCACTGATAGGCATCTGATTCTAATCTTGCCTTTTCCAGAATGTCATATGAATGGAATCACACAGCATGCAGCTTTGTGAGACCGTCTTGTCTTCTTTCACGTCACATAATTCACTTGCGATTCATCCATGTTGATTTCATATGTATTTTGTTCGTTCTTATTGTGGGTAGTTTCCATTGACTGTATCATGGTTTGTTAATCCAGTTGAAGGATATGCACTTTGTTTCCAGTTTTTGATAATTACAAATAAATGTTATAAATATTCAAATACAAGTTTTTGTGTAACCATAAGTTTTCATTTGATCTTCTAATTATTTTTGCTATGTTGCAAATATTATGGTAATGAAGATATTCCAAACCATTTATCCCATTAAAGGAGATAATGGCATCAGCTTTGATTCCTATTTCTCAAAAAAGTCAATCAATAAAAAATTATTTAAATGTTGTACCTTTTATGAGGGGCATCAAGTGAATATCCATGTGTGCACTGCCTGAGCACGTAGGGATTGGTGGAAATCAGACAAGGCTGCTCATAATTCGATGAGCTCACTTCCAAGTGTATCTGACCTATACAAAAATGATGTGCCCAAGACATAGCATTTGCCTCTCTTCTCTCAGCACTAATCAAAGTTCACTGCGTTGTCCTCCAGCGGCAAGGGACAGGAGCTGTGCTTGTTCTCATTTGTGATTCATCATTTCACCATTTAGGCAGTGTTGCCTTAGAATGGCATTTGGCTTTCAGCAAGTTCCTCTTGAACTGTAAATGAACTAAATAACCTAAATGATGTTTCACTTGGTCATAGCTATCCCAGAATCACTTCATAAAGGAAAAATAGCAAAATCTTAGAGTTACATTGAAGGCACCGTGGATGTATAAATGAATCCAAGCTCACACTGCTTACTGCATAACAGCTCTTGAGAGACATGATGAGGAAAGGAAAACCATTCAAAGAGTCAGCAATCTGAGAAGATGGCGAACCAGCATCTCAAAGTGCCATCATAAGATAATATAAATTTGAGGCTCCTCTTGTGATAGGGGAAGGTGGAAAAAGGAAGGAGTTGAGGCCAAGAAGTGACCAATGACCAAATACATCTGGACAGCAGCAAGGGTCCAGGGAGGTTGTGAAGCTTCTCTGTCCTTGGTCAGGCCACAAGGCTTTAATAAATCTTAAACATAACATTGTCACTTGTGTGTACACCTCCTTATCTCCTTGGGGGTTAGATTTGGGAAGGGACTATTATCATCCTTGCTTTATAGTAAAACTATACATTTAATCCCTCTAGTGGTTAGCTTGGCTTATGTGCAGAGATAAGCAAAAGCAGTTAACATAAGAGATACCACCATGGTAGGGTGGGTGGTCAGGGGCAAAATGGTGTCAGTCTTGTTAAGCCTCCCTCACTGTTACAATTTGCCCACTATCAATTTTCATTCCATCTTATCTTGTGGGATTGGAGACAACAGGACGTCGTCTCTCATTTGGCTACTTCTGCTGAACAGAGTGGACAAGGGGTAGCCATGGGATGAAACCATTTGACCTGACTAAGGAAGTATTTCCTTAGTGCCATTTAAAACAAATTTTTTTTAGATACTCTGCCATCCAGGTTGGAGTGCAGTGGCATGATCATAGCTCATTGCAACCTCAAACTCCTGGGCCCAAGCAATTCTCCCACCCCAGCCTCACAAGTAACTGGGACTACAAACACATGCCACCATGTCTGGTTAATTTTCATTTTTTGTAGGAATAGGATCTCAAAAAGCGGGGGGGGGGCTCGGTGGCTCAGCTCTGGGAGGCCGAGGCGCCTGAGCCCACGGGTTCAAGACCAGCCTGGGCAACTTGGTGAGACCTCATTTCTACAATAAATCAAAAATTAGCTGGGCATGGTAGTGTGCCCCGATAGTTCCAGCTACTTGGAAGGCTAAGGCGGAAGGATCACTAGAGCCCCGCAGGTTGAAGCTGCAGTGGCCAGGAGCGTGCCACTGCACTCCAGTCTGGGCAACAGAGTGAGACTCCAACACATTAAAAAAAAAAGAAACAGGGTCTCACTTTGCTGCCCAGGTTGGTCTCAAACTCGTGGCCTCAGGTGATCTTCCTGCCTCAGTATCCCAAAGCACTGAGATTATAGGTGTGAGCCATCGTGCCCAGCCATTAGTGCCCTTTCTAGGAACTATTATCATGAGCCACTCCCCTCTTGCTTTGATAGTTTTAGTCTGATTTGTACAACCTTTGGTTACACAATACATAAGTTTTACCAGTATGTAGGCCAACATGACCAACAAAAGAATGGTAAGGCCCAAATTAAGAATATCTCCCAAGATTGACCAAATTCCAATAGGAAGCCAGGAGAATAGGCCGGTAAACCAGTCTCTGAAAATGCCTAGATTTAGCCTGCTTTGGTGTTCCAAGGTTTATTGAAGCCCAGCAGGCTGCTGCCTAATTTTATCAATATAGGTCTCTACTTTAGAGGACAAACTCATGGAAATGCAATAGGTGGTTAACTTAGGGAGGCCATTTGATCAGTAGAAAAGACAGTTGATTGATACAAGAACAACTAGGATCTGGGTGGTCATGCACTGAATGAGGTTTAGGATGACAAATTCAGCAGTGGAATAGGTTTAGCAGAAGAGGCAACAGATTGAAAGACCCTAACTAAGCCGGGCTCCGTGGCTCAGCCTGTAATCCCGCGCCTTTGGGAGGCTGAGGTGAGTGGATTGCCTGAGCCCGTGGGTTTGAGACCCGCCTGGGCAATTTGGCGAGACCTCATCTCTACAATAAATCACAAAATCAGCCGGGCATGGTAGCGCATGCCTGTAATTCCGGCTACTTGGAAGGCTGAGGTGGAAGGATCACCGGAGCCCAGCAGGAGAGGCTGCGGTGGCCGGGAGCAGCCGTTGCACTCCAGTCTGGGCGACAGAGTGAGACTCCAACTCAAAAAAAAAAAAAAGACTCTAACTAAAGTACTGTCTTGCTAGGCAGACAAAAATCCCCAAGGGACAAGCAAGACTCATAGAGTATATATTTTCATTTCACTTTTTTTCAAAGAGCAGCTTTGGGTCCTCCAAGAGCTCACAAGTCCACTATTTTCTGGTTTCTGGGACAGTGGGGCGTCTTCTGGTGGTGCTGCCTTGACTCAAGTATGATGTACCTCTGGCTTTACTCCAACAAGTTTAACTGATGAGTGAGTTCAACAGTACCTCGAATGGTCCCATCCACTTAGCAGCTAGTTGGTGGTCAGGGCCTTGTTTTTTTAAGTCTTTGGAGGACCTACTTTCCCAGTCAAAAAGGACATAGGGCCACATCTATGGGCTGTGTGGTCCTACTAGACACAAAGTCACAAACAGAAGTTAGTATAGTGCATAGGGTCTTAATATATTTGGCAATTGCTAAATCTTTTTAAAGCATCAGTCAGTTCTTCTACCAGGTAGAAACCTGAACTAGCCTGCCATATAATATTTCAAAGGGACTCACTTTCAGCCTACTTAGGGGAGCCATTCTAATCACAACAGGGCAACTAGCAATATCATATCCCAAGTCAAATCGGTCTCTTGACATATTTTGGCAATGCTTCTTTTTAGAACATAGGTCATCTTTTCAGTTTTTCCCATTGATTGTGGTATTCAAGATGATAATCTAAAGGTTTCAGGAAGGGACGAGTCACAGCTTCCCTTGACATTCCTACAACCATCATTCTTTGAACCAGAAAAATAGACAGATTTTTCTATTTTTTTTTTTTGGAGTTGGAGTCTCACTCTGTCACCCAGGCTGGAGTGCAGTGGCATGCTCATGGCCACCAGAGCCTTGACGGGCTGTGCTCAGGTGATCCTTTACCTCAGTCTTCCAAATAGGTGGAACTACAGGAGCGCACCACCATGCCTGGCTAATTTTTTTTTGAGTTAGAGTCTCACTCTGTCACCCAGACTGGAGTGCAGTGGCCGCTCCCAGCCACTGCAGCCTCGACCTGCTGGGCTCCGGCGATCCTTCCGCCTCAGCCTTCCGAGTAGCTGGAACTACAGGCGCGCTACCACGCCCGGCTAATTTTGATTTATTGTAGAGATGGGGTCTCGCCAAGTTGCCCAGGCAGGTCTCAAACCCGCGGGCTCAGGCAATTCACTCACCTAGCCTCCCAAAGGCACGGGATTACAGGCTGAGCCACCGAGCCTGGCTGTAATTTTTTTATTTATTGTAGAGACAAGATCTCGCTGAGTTGCCCAGACTGGTCTCGAACTCCTAGGCTCAGGCAATCCTCTTGCCTCCACCTCCCAAAATGTTGGGCTTACAGGTGTGAGCCACAGCGCCTGGCTAGACAGATGTTAACTACAGAATATACAGCCCCTTTATCAATAAGAAAGCCAATAAGTTTGTCACCCACTGTCAATTGTACCAAGGACTCCTGTAGACATATGATGACAGTTTGGTTAAACATACATATTGAGCTGGGCTTAGTGACACTCTGGGTGACAGAGTGAGATTCCAACTCAAAAAATAAAAATAAAAAATAAAATAAAACATACTTATATAACAGGTTATAGGAGAAGCTATGAATATTCATTAAAGTGGTGCTAACATATACATATTGAACAAATATGCAAGTAACATACAACCCATGTATACCTTGGGGTGGAGACTTAACATTTAAATGTATTACAGTTAAGCCCTACAGGTCAAAAGCTCTTCTCAGGACACAAAGGGCAAGTGTGTAGTTTCTGTAAACGAACCAGAACTAGTCCATGGCTGGTAGCCTTTTTATCAGGAGAAAGTTACTGAAACCAGTCTCTTGTCCAGTCAAACCTGTAGTTATGGCTGGTAAAACAGGGGTGTGTGACTTAATCATTGTCTGACATGACTTTAGGTCTTGTTTATAATTTGTTATCTTATTGCCACCAAGAGTCTGTTCTATCAGTCTTATGATATCTATTTTTAACATTAATGCTGGTCAGTTGTTGTGTCTTAACTACAAAAGGGAGGGGGTATAATGAAGTGTTTCTGACCTTCTGCCTTATCATGGCTGGGAAATAAGTTTTTAAGGTTTTTATAGAGTCCCCTAGACCAAGGGAGGGTCCATACAGTTGATCTGGGGCTTAAGATTTTATTTATTTTTATTTTATTTTATTTTTTTTTTTGAGTTGGAGTCTCACTCTGTCACCCAGACTGGAGTGCAGTGGCTGCTCCCGGCCACCGCAGCCTCGACCTGCTGGGCTCCGGAGATCCTTCCGCCTCAGCCTTCCAAGTAGCTGGAACTACAGGCGCGCGCTACCACGCCCGGCTAGTTTTTGATTTATTGTAGAGATGAGGTCTCGCCAAGTTGCCCAGACGGGTCTCGAACCAGCGGGCTCAGGCAATCCACTCACCTCAGCCTCCCAAAGGCGCGGGATTACAGGCTGAGCCATCGAGCCCGGCTTTTTTATTATTTATTTTTTTATTTTTATTTTTTGAATTGATGTCTCACTCTATCGCCCAGACTGGAGTGCAGTGGCCGCTCCCGGCCACCGCAGCGTCGACCTGCTGGGCTCCGGCGATCCTTCCGCTTCAGCCTTCGGAGTAGCTGGAATTACAGGAGCGCGCTACCACGCCCGGCTCATTTTTGACTTATTGTAGAGATGAGGTCTCACCAAGTTGCCCAGGCGGGTCTCGAACCCGCAGGCTCAGGCAATCCACTCAGCCTCCCAAAGGCGCGGGATTACAGGCTGAGCCACCGAGCCTGGCTTATTTTTTATTTTTTGAGTCAGAGTCGCGCTCTGTCACCCAGGCTGGAGTGCAGTGGCATGATCATGGCTCACTGCAGCCTCAACCCCTTGGGCTCTGGTGATCCATCCTCCCCAGCCTTCTGAGTAGCTAGACTATAAGCATGCACAACCACACCCAGCTAAGTTATTTATTTATTTACTTTTGTAGAGATGAGGTCTTGCTATGTTGCCCAGGATGGTCTTGAATTCCAGGGCTCAAGCAATTCTCCTGACTTGACCTCCTGAAGGGCTAGGATTGCTACACCTAGCCAAAATTTTAGTTTAGTTGACATTCTCCCATGTGGCCAAGATATGCCAGTGCAGCATCGATAGTCAAACTTTTATTTTGTCCCGTATCATCACTGGGGTAGTGTGGCTACCTGCCTCAGGCCGGTCATGTCCCTCAGTGGGACCTCTATGGCCAAGAGAATTAGAGTCAAAATACTTAAAGCCAATTAAACATTTTAGGTCAGATGGGAATGGAGGTGGGTAGGCACCCAGTAGCCCTTAAAACCTTTTAAGTAACATAAGAGCCAAAACCAAAAGTCAAAAAGCAAATTTCAGCTGAGCATGGTGATTCATGCCTATAATCCCAGCACTTTGGGAGGTCAAGGCAGGAGAATTGCTTGAGTGCAGGAGTTCAAGAATAGCCTGGGTGACATAGCAAGACTTCATCTCTACAAAAAATTTTTTAAAAATTGAGGCCTGGTACAGTGATTCACGCCTATTGAGAGGCCAAGGTGAGAGGATTGCCTGAGACCACGGGTTTGAGATGAGCCTGGGCAACTTGGCGAGACATCATCCCTATAATAAATCAAAAAATTAGCCAGGCGTGGTTGTGCGTGCCTATAATTCCAGCTACTTGGAAGACTGAGGAGGGAAGGATCACCTGAGCCCTGAAAGTCGAGGCTGCGGTGGCTGTGAGTGTGCCACTGCACTCCAACCTGGGCAACAGAGTGAGACTCCAACTCAAAAAAAGAAAAAATAAATAAATAAATTGGCTGGATGTAGTGGCCTACACCAGTAGTCCCAGCTACTCAGGAGGCTGAGGCAAAAGGATTGCGTGAGCCCAGGAGGTCGAGGCTAAGGTGAGCCATGATTGTGCCACTGTACTTTAGCCTGAGTGACAATGTGAGACCTTGACTCAAGAAAAAAAAAGGGAGGTGGGCAAAGTTACAAAATTAACTTATCTATAAGTGTTATGCATTGAGCCATTAGTTGTTTAGGTAGATGCGTGTCATCTTTGATTTTGAGGGTATGAATTAATTTTATCAATCAAAACCAGCCCTTGCAGTCTCACACACCTACCTCCTGTAACAGTCCCCAGGTCTAGAGGGAGGGTGCTTGATATAGTATAGTTTTACCAGTAGAGTATTTGCAGTGCAAATCATACTGGCCCAGTGGAATTAAACAGTTTTCAAATTCTGGAGATAAAACAAAACATAAAGAATTGGCAATGTTCCAAACAAAAGATCATATACTTTTGACGATAATAGAAAAAGGAAGCTCACAGATAACTAAACATTCAAACTATTTAGCATCAAGGATCTAGATAGAGACAAATTGTTAAATGAGTCTTAATGTCTTTGCACACAGGCCTATCCCTCTGTCTTGTGAAAGCAGTTAATTTTTATTGTCACCTTCTCCTGAGTCTGAAGATAAGGCTTTGGTTAATTTGAGCTTGGTGTCAGATATTGGCATTAACATTCAAGATTTAGCAGTAGTTAGTTTCTTTTTTAGATGAGATATGTATACCCAGGAGTCAAAACCCTATAACTTAACAGCACAGGGATTAATTAATAGCATCTGATCAGGACCTTTTCTAGGGACTGAAAATGGTGATACTGTAGTTCATGGCCTGGTTAGAAATTGCAAAAATATTCTACAACCTTGCAGTGAGTAATTTTATGACTTTGATAAGTTTCCAGTAATAAGTCTAGGTCAGAGACTTAATTTAAGATTCTGATTTTAAGGACCTTTTTTTTTTTTCAGAGTCTCACTCTGTCACTCAGGCTGGAGTGCTGTGGCATTCTCATGGCTACCACAGCCTTGACCTGCTGGGCTTAGGCAATCCTTCCACCTCAGTCTTCCAAGTAGCTAGAACCACAAATGTGCACCAACTTGCCTGGTTAATTTTTTATTTATTGTACAGACGAGGTCTCGCCAAGTTGTCCATGCAACATTTATCAAAGATGTTAAAAGCCTCAAAACATTTGATCAAAGCAAAATAATAGTTATTAATTTAACCAGGAGTAATAATCAAAAAACTTTGGCTGGGTGCAGTGGCTCACACCTGTAATTCTAGCACTTTGGGAAGCAAAGTGGAAGGATTGCTTGAGGCCAGGATTTTGAGACCTGCCTGGGACAACATATCAAAACTCTGTCTCTACAAAAATATTAATAAAAACAACAACAGACTTTAAAAGTAATACGGCAAGGTTTATGGATGTAAAAATCTTAATACTTTTACATCTCAGTTTTCCTAAGTAATAAAAAGCCTGTCACTATAACATAGGAATATTTTGGTCAAATTTAAAATATTTATTTCTTAAACAAGTTTCCAAAAAGGCAAACAAAAACCTTCTGCACTTCAATTGTTTCTCTTTATGGGAAGCCCATTTAGATAACTTGGAAATCAACCCTGATGAAAAGGGTACCTGAATTAATCAGACACAGGAAAAGTGTATCCAGGGTCATGAATGAACATTATAGTATAGAGGAAACAAGAAAACTAGTACTTTAAGCAGGGGAATACATGACATTTAGTAACAGTTGAGAAGTTTCTTGATTACACTGAAATATTTAGTCATCAGCCGGGCTCGGTGGCTTAGCCTGTAATCCCGCGCCTTTGGGAGGCTGAGGTGAGTGGATTGCCTGAGCCCGCGGGTTCGAGACCAGCCTGGGCAACTTGGTGAGACCTCATCTCTACAATAAATCAAAAATTAGCCGGGCATGGTAACGTGCACCTGTAGTTCCAGCTACTTGGAAGGCTGAGGTGGAAGGATCACCGGAGCCCAGCAAGTCAAGGCTGCGGTGGCCAGGAGCAGCCACTGCACTCCAGTCTGGGGCGACAGAGTAAGACTCCAACTCAAAAAAAAAAAAAAAAAAAAAGAATCAGGGGATAAAAGTTACAGGAGCTAACAAACATGTTGAAAAAGAGAGTTATCATCTCAAGCCTTCTCAAGGGAAGAAAAAGCTGAAAGCAGTAAGACATGACAAAACTTGAACTTCTGAGAAATTAACCTGAAATGTTTTCAAAAGAAATAAGTTACAGAATTAAAAATCAGTAACCTCCTGTAATTTCATTAACAGCAAATCAATACCTTAACAAAACCTTATTTTAACATAAGAGACTAATCTTGGAAAGACTACTGTAAATCCTTTTAAATTATAGCCAACTTGATCACATACAAAATTCCTTTTGTAAAGTACCTTTCACAAAACTTATCACAACATACACAGACCATCTACAGCACGCTTGGACTTTCTGAATTTTCCTAGACTTCCTCCTTTATTAAATAATCAGTCATTTAACTTTAGGACAAATAGTCATCATACAAGATCCTTTATCATACAAAATTATTCTCTTTGTCAAAAATATATCTTCCTTGCCAAAAATGTATCTTCATATCTATAACTTTCTTCATACCTTTCTCTCCTACTTACCAGTTACTTTCTACCTTCCTTTATAAATAACTTTTAAATAATCTCCAAATTATATAAACTGATTCTTTTTTTCAATAAGAACACAACTTTATGTCTTTCTTATAACTTATTCTCTTTTTTTATTAATCAATATTTTTTATTCTGGTTTTGTGGGGTACAGTTAAGGGTTAGGTGTACAATTACGTTTCATTCAGGCACCCTGTTGATAAGAGGTGTTTTATAACTTATTCTCTTATCAAAAGTCACATCTTGCCTTGGCACACTTTAAGTATCAAATTACTTATTAACTAGAATCCTTATTTTTAGTAACCTTAAATATTAGTGAAAACTTAGGAAGCAAGAAATCCTGAACTATTAGATATTGGTATTTTATAGACGAGAGTACTCCACAATTTTTTTTTTAAGTTGGAGTCTCACTCTGTCACCCAGACTGGAGTGCAGTGGCATGCTCTCAGCCACCACAGCCTCAACCTGCTTGGCTCAGGTGACCCTTCTGCCTCAACCTTCCAAGTAGCTGGAATCACAGGCACATACCACCATACCTGGTTAATTTCCTGATTTATTGTAGAGACAAAGTCTGGCCAAGTTGTCCAAGCTGGTCTCGAACCCCTGGGCTCAGGCAATCCTCTCACCTCCATCTCCCAAAGTGCTGGGATCACAGGACACGCCCAGCCACTTCACAATTTTTAGAACCATCTTCCCACATATCATAACCCTTTATTAACTGAAAATGACATCTAATGAGCATCCTGCCATGCCTTTGAATTTTCCCAAGTTTTTTTTTTTTGAGCTGGAGTCTCACTCTGTCGCCCAGACTGGAGTGCAGTGGCCGCTCCTGGCCACCGCAGCCTGCTGGGCTCCGGCGATCCTTCCGCCTCAGCCTTCCGAGTAGCCGGAATTACAGGTGTGCACTACCACGCCCGGCTGATTTTTTTATTTATTGTAGAGATGAGGTCTCGCTGCCCAGGCGGGTCTCGAACCCGTAGGCTCAGGCAATCCACTCACCTCAGCCTCCCAAAGGCGCGGGATTACAGGCTGAGCTACCGAGCCCGGCTTTTCCCAAGTTTTTAAACATGTAAGCTGGCGAGCCCACAAAGAGCTGACAGACAAATACAAATGAATTGGCTCTCAAATCAGGTAAAACTCCAATAACTATATTTCCCTTAACAGTGTATCCCAATCAAATACTAAAATAACATGACTTATTCCAAGGAAAATCCCAAACAGAAGGGAAGGGAGTTCCTTGACATAGATATCAGAGAAACTTAACCTATTTCCAAATTAAGTCCATCTACTTGCAAAGGTTTGTTGGTTCCTTGCTCCAACAGCTGTGCACTAGGATACTGGGGCAGCCAGTGTCATCCTGAGGAACTGAAGGGGAAAGTCTCTAGAGCAAATGGTCCTGGCAGCTGCTAGGGACTTACCTGAAAATTCCCACAAATGGAGCCAACTGGCTAGGAGCAGCCACTCCTGGCTGAGCCTTGCCAACTTTATAAATGAGTTCAAACTCATGCTGCTTGCCCATGACAACCAATAAACAGAGAGACAAAGGAAGCATCTTCATTTTTTTTTTTTTTTTAGTTGGAGTCTCACTCGCTGTCCAGGCTGGAGTGTAGTGGCATGCTCATGGCCACCACAGCCTCAACCTGCTGGACTTAGGCGATCCTTCTGCCTCAGCCTTCCAGGTAGCTGGAACTACAGACGCATGCCACCACACCTGGCTAGTTTTTGTGATTTATTGTAGAGACAAGGTCTCACCAAGTTGCCTAGGCTGGTCTTGAACCTCTGGGCTCAGGCAATCCTCTCGCCTTGGCCTCCCAAAGTGCCGGGGTTACAGGCTGAGCCACTGTGCCTGGCCAACTTCATCTGAAGAGCCAGAAAACCAAGAAGATGGCAGACTATCATCCTAAAGTACCATCTTAAGTTAATACAAATTTGGGGTTCCTTTTATGTTGAGGAAAATGGAAGAAAGAATCAGTTGAGGTCAAGAGGAGACCAATGACCACAGACACCTGGGTGGCAGCAAGGGTCTAAGGAGGTTGTGAAACTTCTTTGTCCTTGGTCAGGTCACAAGGCTCCAGTAAATTGTAAATATAACATTGCCACTTGTATGTACACCCCCCTTATCTCCTTGAGGTTTTGTTTTGGGAGGAGACTATTAGCATCCTTGCTTTATTTATTTATTTAAACATATTTTTTATTTTAAAATTGTGGGGTACAGTTAAGGGTTAGGTATACCAATATGCATCGTTTCATCCTTGCTTTAAAGTTAAACTCTAGAGTAAATGGCAGCCAGGCTCAGTGGCTCAGCCTGTAATGCCGTGCTTTGGGAGGCTGAGGTGAGTGGATTGCCTGAGTCCGCAGGTTTGAGACCCACCTAGGCAACTTGGCGAGACCTCATCTCTACAATAAATCAAAAATTAGCCGGATGTCGTAGCGCGCGCCTGTAGTTCCAGCTACTCGGAAGGCTGAGGCGGAAGGATCGCCAGAGCCCAGCAGGTTGAGGCTGCGGTGGCCGGGAGCGGCCACTGCACTCCAGTCTGGGTGACAGAGTGAGACTCCAACTCAAAAAATAAATAAATAAAACATAAAGTAAATGGCTCCCATAGTTAGCTTGGCCTATGTGTAGCAATATCACCATGGGGCAAGGGGTGAGGGGAACAAAGGCAAAATGGAGTCAGTCATGCTAAGCCTTCCTGTACTATTACAGACCTGCCTGTTGGCTGAGCCCTTCTTTTTTTTTTTTTTTTTTTTTTGAGTTGGAGTCTCACTCTGTTGCCCAGACTGGAGTGCCGTGGCTGCTCCCAGCCACCGCAGCCTCGACCTGCTGGGCTCCGGCGACCCTCCGCCTCAGCCTTCCGAGTAGCCGGAATTACAGGCGCGCGCTACCACACCCGGCTGATTTTTTGATTTATTGTAGAGATGAGGTCTCGCTGCCCAGGCGGGTCTCGAACCCGAAGGCTCAGGCAATCCACTCACCTCAGCCTCCCAAAGGCGCGGGATTACAGGCTGAGCCACCGAGCCTGGCTTGAGCCCTTCTTTCAAAGCCATCCTGTAATCTAATATCCCTCAGATCAAATTAATCCTTGTCTCACTTTTGTTCTTTCAATATCTCCTTTTCTTTTTCATTCTCTGTCATGCTTACTGTTTCACTCCTTTTGAAAGACCCTCATTCTCCTACTTATTCAGGCTAGAAATGAGGAATAGAACACTGGGTTCAAGATAAAACCTCACCTTGGGGGATAAAACCTTATCATAAAGTTTGATACCTGTTAGAATGTAAACACAGGTAGTGAGTCTCTCTCCCACAGTACTCTGAATCTCAGTTACAGTCCTTACCATAATATGCAACATTTAGTTGAATGCTGTGTCTCCCATAAAAATTTTCTAGAATGTCATATTAAATAGAATGATACAGTATTCAGACTTTTGTGACTGTTTTTTTTTTCATGTAGCATGATCCTTTAGAGATTCATTCATGCCACTGTCTCTATCAGGTTCCTTTTTATTGCTGAGTAACATTCTACTGTATAAAGAGAAATACAATACTGTATAACTATCCTATTCCCTTGATATCCATGGGGGAATGGTTCCAGGACCCCCTGCAGATTCCAAAATCCACAGATGCTCAAATCTGTGATATAAAATGGCATAGTATTTGTACATAACCTTTTTGCATCCTCCTACATACTTTATATCATCTATAGATTATAATAATATAAACGCTATGTAAATAGTTGTTATACTGTATTGTTTAGAGAACAAAGACAAGAGGTTGGGTGTTGTAGCTCATGCTCATAATCCCAACACTTTGGGAGGCTGAAGTGGGAGAACTGCTTGAACCTAGGTGTTCAAGACCAGCTTGGGTAACATAGCAAGACCCCATCTCTACAAAAAATTCTAAAAGTTAGCTGGGTATAGTGGCACATACCTGTAGTCCCAGCTACTTGGGAGGCAGGGGCAAGAGGATTGCCTAAGCTCAGGGGTTCAAGACTAGCTTGAGCAACATGTTGAGACCTCATCTCTACAATAAATTTTTAAAAATTAGCAGGGCATGGTGGTAAATGCTTGTGGTTCCAGTTACTTGGAAAGCTGAGGAGGAAGGATCACCTGAGCCCAGCAGATCAAGGCTGTGATGCCTGTGAGCATGCCACTGCACTCCAGCCTGGGTGACAGAATGAGACTCTGACTCAAAAAAAAACCAAAAAAACACCAGCTACTTGAAAGGCTGAGGCGGAAGGATCGCCAGAGCCCAGCAGGTCGAGGCTGCAGTGACTGGGAGCATGACCCTGCACTCCAGTCTGGGCGACAGTGAGACTCCAACTCAAAAAAAAAAAAGTTAAATTAAAAACTTACAAACATCAGTATCCTATATGCTGGCAATGACAAGTTAGATAATACAGTAAGTCCCCTACATCTGAATAAGTTCCATTCTGAGAGTATGTGCAAAAGTCCAATTTGTTCTTAAGTCCAACAAATTGGACTGGGTACCCAACTAACACTTGATCAGGATCACTTGAGGTTAGGATTGCAATACCAGCCTGGGCAACATAGCGAGATCCTGTCTTGACAAAAATTTTAAAATTAGCTGGGCATGGTAGCATGTGCCTACAGTTCCAGCAACTCAGGCAGCTGAGGCAGGAGGATTGCTTAAGCCCAGGAGTATATAGTACTGTACTGTACTTTTCACACAAATAATACATTAAAAAATATACACTTTAAATCTTACAGTACAGCACATGACAATGTATACCAGATTCATGAACCAGCTTATGCGACTGGACATGCAAATGCATGTCCGCATCCTTGAAAGTCCACAACTTGAAGGTTCATATGTAGGAGACTAACTGCAATGACAAGAAAACAAGTCTGTACATGTTCAGTACAGACACAATTTTTTTCCAAATATTTTTGATCTACAGTTAGTTGTATCCATGAATGTGGAACTCACAGATATGGAAGACCAACTGTATGCCAAGATGTGTTTATCCATTTATTAGCTGATAGATATTCAGTTGTTTCCAATTTGGGGCAATGTGTGAGAGTTCTAGTTGCTCTACATTTTTGACAACACTGGGTATTGCCAAGTTTTAAGATTTTAGCCATTCTAATAGATGTGTAGTGGTATCTTATTATGGTTTTAATTTGCATTTCCCTAATGACTTATGATGTTTAATATCTTTTCATGTGCTGACATCATCTGTAAATCTTTGGTGAAGTGACTGTTCACTCATTTTTTTTTTCATTTACACACACACACACACACACACACACACACACACACACACACACACTAGGGAAAGAATGTATAGAACAATTGAAGTTGGCCACCTTCCCCAAAAAAAGGCTAGAATTCTATATGAACCTGCCTAAGGGCAGAGCTTATAGTCAAGGGCATTTGGACCTAAGGGTAAGATTAATGGTTACAGTAGATAAAGTAGAACTCTTAGACGCATTCTCTAAATAGGGGCTGATTAGAAGTCAACATAGTACAGTGGTTAGATAGATAGATAGATAGATAGATAGAGAGAGAGAGAGAGAGAGAGAGAGAGAGAGAGAGATAAATTGCCCAGGCTGACTTGAATTCCTGAGCTCAAGTGATTCTCCTGCCTCAGTCTCCTGAGTTGCTGGAACTATAGGTGCATTATACCATACCCAGAGTCTTTTACCCTTTAAAGTCTTTTACTCTTTTCTTACTTGTTCCACAGTGAGCAGGTCTATGCAAAACTATCCTCAAAGTCCAAAGAGAGGCTTATATATGCAGTTTCTCAGAATAAAACATTTAATAGGGGCTTATGAACAGACGCCACGTCTGTGTCTAGGGTGGTAGCAAGACAAGATGATGGTTCCCTGCACCCTTACTCCCCAGACCCAGGGCTTATATACCACAGGGAGAGAATGTGTAGGGCAACTGAAGTTGACCTCCCCACAAAGGCAAAAATTCTATGTGAACCTGCCCAGGGGCAAGACTTATGGCCAAGGATTTTTTTGACCTAAGGGTAAGATTTATGGTTGCAGTAGATAAAGTAGAAATCTTAGAGGTATCCCTAAATAGAGGTTGATCAGAAGTCAATATAGTGCAGTGGTGTGATCATGCCTCACTGTACCCTTGAACTCCTGGGCTTGTGATCTTCCTGCCTCAGCTGCCCAAGTTGCTAGGACTGTAGGCACGTGCCACCACGCCCAGCTAATTTTTAAATTTTTGTCAAGACAGGGTCTCACTATGTTGCCCAGGCTGGTATTGCAATCCTGACCTCAAGTGATCCTTCTGCCTTGGCTTCCCAAAGTGCTAGGATTACAGATGTGAGCCACCACCCCACCTGCAACTGAATTTTGAGAGTTCTTTATATGTGAGGGGGGAAACCAAAAAACCGGAATTGTCTGTTTTATTTTTGGGAGGGCAGGCCACTTATAAAACAGGCTTCCCCCCCTTGGTAAGTGTTCTAGGAACCCAAACCCACTGGTATCAGTGTACCAGCTAACATTGTTGTGAAAGGTTGCATTCGGCTTCAGTGAATTTTTTTGGAGATTCTTTCAACACATTTGCCCATTTCATAAAGGATGACTTTTGAGTGCATCTGCCCACACCGCTCTGAATGTTCAGCAGTTTTGGACCAAAAACAGCATGACTCCCAGGCCCCAACCTTCCTATTCATCCGATTTCTCCCCAGGCAACTTTTTTTTTGTTCCCCTGGATGAAAAAAATTCCTCAGAAGGAAACGTTTTGCCAAGATGAAACAAAAAATGGCAGAAGCAATTAAAGGCATTAAATTGATGAGTTGAAAAACTGTTTTGAGCAGTGGAAAAACATCTAGATAGGTGTACCGCATAAAACACAGAGTACTTTGAAAGTGACTAAAGTTTAAACATGTAAGAATACACAACTTTTTATAAATAAATTATGGGTTATTTTGGGTGGCCCCTCGTATTCTGGATACAAGCACTTTATCAGATATGTGTTTAGCAAACGTTTTCTCCTAGTTTGTGGCTTGTCTTTTCATTTTCTTAGCAGTATCTTCTGGAGAACAGAATTTTTAAAATTTTGATGAATTTCAACTTATCTTTTTACTTTATACGTGTACTTTTTGTGTCCAATGTATCAGTGTTTCCCCAAACTTTTCGGCAACAGGGACCAGTTTCATGGAAGACAATTTTTCCACGAACTGTGTGTGTGGGGGGTGATGTGTGTCAAATCTTGCTGCTGATGTTAATCTGTATTTGCAGCTGTTCCCCAGTACTAGCATCACTGCCTCAGCTCCATCTCAGATCATCAGGCATCAGATTCTCATAAAGAGCACGCAACCTAGATCTCTCACATGCGCAGTTCACAATAGGGTTCATTCTCCTATGAGAATCTAATGCTGCTGCTGATCTGATAGGATGCAGAGCTCAGGCAGTAACATGAGCCATGGGCAGTGGCTGTAAATACAGATGAAATTTCACTCGCTTACCTGCCTCACCTCCTGCTGTGCAGCCTGGTTCCTAAACAGGCCACGGATGCCTGGCTTCATAACTTTTTTTTTTTTTTTTTTTTTGCGTCAGGGTCTCACTCTGTCACCCAGGGCTGGAGTGCAGTGGCATGATCACAGTTCGCTGCAGCCTCAACTTCCTGGGCTCAGGCAATCCTTCCCTCTCAGCCTCCCAAGTATCACCACAACCAGCTAATTTTGGATTTTTTGTAAAGATGAGATCTCACTTTGTTGCCTAGGCTGGAATTATTAAGTAGTTCATATTATCTGCTTCTTCCTTTGTGAGCTTTAGTAGTCTGTGGTTTCAAGAAATCTCTCCGTCTCCTCTAAGTTGTCAAATTTAGTAACATAATTTGTGCGTTATATTTCTTTAGCATCCATTTAATGTAAGCTAGTACTGATGTCTCTCTTGCATTCCTTATATTGGTAATTTGTATCATTTCTGTTTTGGCCAATCTATCTAGAGGTTTATCAGTTTTTTAAACTGCTAAAATGTTATCCAAAATGGCCGTATTTTTATCAACAATTTATGAGAGGTCCAGCTGCTCCACAATTCTTTCAATTTTGCAAGGTATTTTCACTGGGTATTGAATTCTGAGTGAACTTTCTTCTTTTCTTTCAGATCCAGGTGTGATGGCTCATGCTTGTAATCCTAGCACTTTGGAAGGACGAGACAAGATTGCTTGAGGCCAAGAGTTCAAGACCAGCCTGGGTAACATAGCAAGACCTTGTCTCTACACTCTCAGAACTTTACAAATTTCACTTCATTGCATGGTTTTGTCTGAGAAGTATGCTGTAACAGTTATCTTTATTACTCTGCATATAATGCTCCTTTTTTCTCTGGCTGCTTTAAAGATTTTCTCTTTATCTTTGGTTTGCAGCAGTTTAACTATAATATGTCTAGGGCCGTTAAAAAAAGATCCTTTTGCAGTTTTTCTGAACTTCTTGGATCTATGGTTTTATAACTTTCATCTGTTTTGGCAAATTCTCAACCATTATTATGTCTTCAAATATTTTTTCTGCCCCATTCTCTCAGTTTTCTTCTAGGACTGTTTTTTTGTTTTGAGTTGGAGTCTCACTGTCGCCCAGACTGGAGTGCAGTGGCCGCTCCCGGCCACCGCAGCCTCGACCTGCTGGGCTCTGGTGATCCTTCCGCCTCAGCCTTCCAAGTAGCTGGAACTACAGGCGCACACTACCACGCCCAGCTAATTTTTTTGATTTATTGTAGAGATGAGGTCTCACCTGCCCAGGCGAGTCTCGCATCCGCGGGCTCAGGCAATCCACTCACCTCAGCCTCCCAAAGGATTACAGGCTGAGCCACCGAGCCCGACTATGGAACTGTTAACACATTCACAACTGGCAACATTTTCACTTGCCTAAGACTGTGAGCGGGTGAAAATTAAAAATTCTGACGCTGGTTGCCACAAACGTCTGTTGTTAAGCCAGGAATAAAAGTTAGAAAATTTGTTTTGAAATATCCATTTTGTAAAGATTTGTTTAAAATAAAGAAATTTCCATGGCCGGGCTCAGTGGCTCAGCCTGTAATCCCAGCACTTTGGGAGGCCGAGGTGAGTGGATTGCCTGAGCCCATGGGTTCGAGACCTGCCTGGGCAATTTGGCGAGACCTCATCTCTACAATAAATCAAAAAATTAGCCGGGCGTAGTAGCGCACGCCTGTAGTTCCAGCTACTTGGAAGGCTGAAGCGGAAGGATCGCTGGAGCCCAACAGGTTGAGGCTGCGGTGGCCAAGAGTGTGACACTGCACTCCAGTCTGGGCGACAGAGTGAGACTCCAACTCAAAAGAAATTTCCATTAAAAAGTCACAAGTGGAGAAGAGCAGAAAAAAAAAAATTTCAAAGTTATATTCCAAGGTTGTATAAATTATATTGGATGTGCTTCTGCATACTTTCTTTTTAAGTATATAATAGACTACTTGCTACTACTATGTTTTTGTTTTTTTTTTTGAGTTGGAGTCTCACTCTGTCACCCAGACTGGAGTGCAGTGGCTGCTCCCGGCCACCGCGGCCTTGACCTGCTGGGCTCCAGTGAGCCTTCTGCCTCAGCCTTCCAAGTAGCGGGAACTACAGGCACACGCTACCATACCTGGCTAATTTTTTAATTTATTGTAGAGATGAGGTCTCGCCAAATTGCCTAGGCGGGTCTCAAACCCACGAGCTTAGCCAATCTACTCACCTCAGCATCCCAAAGCATGGGATTACAGGCTGAGCCACTGAGACCGGCTTATTATTATGTTTATTCAGAAATACTTTATATGTAACTTGATAAAACAAAATGGAAAAATAAAATTTAAAATTGTTTTGTGTAGCCGGACTGGGTGGCGACTCCAACTCAAAAAATAAATAAAATTGTTTTGTGTGGTAAATCATAAAACAATGAGCTTTGCATAAAGGAACTCTACAGGATTTGCATATAAATAAAGTGTCAGTACATTTTCCATGAACTCTGCAGATTCTACAACGTTTTTCGTGGATACTTTGCTTTTCCTGACTATGTGATTCTTTCCAAATGATGTGTTTTCATGTCACCGGAAAGTCTGTAAGGAGGGTCATGGTGAGGTGTTCAATCTACTGCAATTGAGCTACTTGGTGGTAAATTTCTGGAATCATTATTTACAGTATCACAAGCAGTCCATTCTTCTGCCAGAGTTTGTAAGTATTCCAAAAAGGTTATATTGGTATACAGATTGAGTTTACAATATACAATAAATGAATTGAAAAGAGTGCGATGTACAATAAATGTGAAAACTTGTTTTGGCTACTTGATTGATTTTTGTAAAAATGAATAATATGAAAGATATTGATCAGCAAGATCAACACCTTTTCATATGTTGATTATATTTTATTATGCATTCAAGCTTATGAACTTTTTATCCACTTTTTTTATTTACTTGATCAGTCTCCGCAATGTCACCATGGCGTATCATTGATATCATTCGAACCTTCCATTTATCTTTCCATTTGAGAGTTAGAACCTCACCTTTCTGCTGAAAACCAGATTCAGCTGTTTTCAATTTCAGATTATTTAGTTCCTTTGGAAAACCTCTGTTTCTTCATATCATATCGCAAATTCGAATGTTTTTTGTTTTTTTTGTTTTTTCTTTTTTTTCCCTCCCAAAATTCTGAATTTATTTATAAAAAATTGTGTGCTTATTCTTATGCCGGAGACCAGCTCCTACCGGGTTCAGGGTACCCCAAAGGTGGAGACGGCGTCGGCAATTGGGGGGAAGAAGAAAGAGAGACAGAGAGAGAGAGAGAAAGAGAGAGAGAGAGAGAGAGAGAGAGAGAGAGAGAGAGAGAGAGAGAAAGAGACTGGACGCCTGTCTAGTGCAGAAGCCTCGAATGTTTTTCTTCAATAACTTTTCAGCTACTGTAACACTATCCATATAGACATGATGCCGTAAGTTTTCATTTTTATTTAACACAAGTAAAATGGTCTTTTCTAAATTGTCACCTTTTTCACAATACAGCTGAAAGTTGCAGACCTATCCAGTATTTGCTCAGATACCATTCTGACTAGCACTCCATACTTTGTATTTTTATTCGGATTATAAACCTGAAAAGACAGTCTTCCACAATTAGGTATCACGAATTTGTCCAAGGAAAGTTCTTGTTCAAGTTTGCACACAGTGTTGAACTTATTTAAAACATAATTTATTACGGGTTCAATTTTGTATAACCTGCTAGGATTTGACTGAATTTCTGCATTATTGGAAAAATACAAAACCACAAAATTTGTAGGATTCTATTTTGCGTCATTATCTTTCTTTTTTTTTGAGTTGGAGTCTCACTCTGTCACCCAGACTGGAGTGCAGTGGCACGCTCCTGGTCACCACAGCCTTGACCTGCTGGGCTCTGGCAATCCTTCTGCCTCAACCTTCCAAGTAGCCAGAACTACAGGCATGCGCTACCATGCCCAGTTAATTTTTGATGTATTGTAGAGACGAGGTCTCGCCAAGTTGCCCGGGCAGGTCTTGAACCCGTGGGCTCAGGCAATCCACTCGCCTCGGCCTCCCAAAGTGTTGGGATTACAGACTGAGCCACGGAGCCCGGCCTGTGTCATTATCTTTTAAAAGAAAGGCATTGCAATTGATGGACATGTTGATCAATAATCATATATTGTGGTTTTCTTCACTTGTCTCATCAAAATATTTAACGCTAGAAATTTTTCATCTGTCACTGAAGTACTGCTCCACATTTTTTATTTCTTCAGACATTTATATCCTATCGGTGATGCAACTGATCATAACATCTGTTAGTTTCAGTTGCAATCATTTCTATAAAATCATCTCCAAAAAGCCGAGCTCGGTGGCTCAGCCTGTAATCCTGCACCTTGGGAGGCTGAGGTGAGTGGATTGCCTGAGCTCGCGGCTTCGAGACCCGCGTGGGCAACATGGTGAGACCTCATCTCTACAATAAATGAAAAAATCAGCCAGGTGTGGTAGCGCGAGCCTGTAATTCCGGCTACTCGGAAGGCTGAGGTGGAAGGATCGCCGGAGCCCAGCAGGCCAAGGCTGCGGTGGCCGGGAGCGGCCACTGCACTCCAGTCTGGGCGACTGAGTGAGATTCCAACTCAAAAAAACCCAAAATTAGCTGGGTGTGGTAGCGTGCGCCTATAGTTCCAGTTATTTGGAAGGCTGAGGCCGAAGGATTACTGGAGCCCAGCAGGTCGAGGCTGCGGTGGCTGGGAACAGCCACTACACTCCAGTCTGGGCGACAGAGTGAGACTCCAACTCAAAAAAAAAAAAAAAATTCATCTCCAATAAATAGTCTGACAACTTCACTTATACTTTAAGGATCATTTGGAAATACCTTGACACCCGGACTACCAATAAACACTTCTAAATTTCTTTTTGGATCATATTTTATCCACTCAATGTCTAATACATTCTCACCAGTACTAGATTCACTGGCATAGATTATCTGCATTATATTTCTTTGTTTACATTGCATCATTACATCACTATCTGTCTAACACTAATAAGTTCACTGGATTCACCTCCAACCTGGGAAATCTCATCAGCTTATATTTCTTCATTTTCCATAATTATGGCAAATTATTTTAAACATTGAATTATGAAAGACCTGAAATATCAAAATACAAGTATACAACACTAATCACAACAAAATAATGACCAATGTGCAATTTTTACCAATTACGTAAAACAATAACAACATTGCACAGTTGATATCAGATAATTATATCAATTAACTTTCTCTCTCCTTGCCTGACTATTCATTTTCAAGCAAAATATAATAACACATACATATGACAATGTTGCAGCATTCAGAAACAGAATTTGCAAGACATAAATTCATACCTGTGGCAACCAGGAACAGAATCTGGAATGATGTGAATTTATATCAGCAGTCGCAAATGAGTTAAGTGTTTTCTATAGTCTTACAGCTTTGAGATGTCTTTTCCTCTTGTTTAATTTTTTTTTTTTTGAGTTGGAGTCTCACTTTGTCGTCCAGACTGGAGTGCAGTGGCTGCTTCCGGCCACCGCAGCCTCGACCTGCTGGGCTCCGGCGATCCTTCCGCCTCAGCCTTCCAAGTAGCGGGAATTACAGGCATGCGCTACCACGCCCGGCTGATTTTTTGATTTATTGTAGAGTTGAGGTCTCACTGCCCAGGCGGGTCTCGAACCCGCGAGCTCAGGCAATTCACTCACCTCAGCCTCCCAAAGGCGCGGGATTACAGGCTGAGCCACCGAGCCCGACTTGTTTCATTATTTTTATTCTCTTTCTGTTTCATGCTGGGTAATTTCTGTTAACTCATTTTCATGTTTCTCAGCTGTGTTGGCTACTTATGAGGTCATTGAGGGAATTTTTTGTTTCTGATACTATAGGGTTTTTGTTGCTTGTTTGGAGCATTTCCATTTGACTTTTTCTTTTTTTTGAGTTGGAGTCTCACTCTGTCACCCAGACTGGAGTGCAGTGGCCGCTCCCGGCCACTGCAGCCTCGACCTGCTAAGCTCCGGCGATCCTTCCGCCTCAGCCTTCCAAGTAGCTGGAACTACAGGCACGCGCTACCACGCCCGGCTATTTTTGATTTTATAGTGGAGATGAGTTCTTGGCCAAGTTGCCCAGGCAGGTCTTGAACCTGGGCTCAGGCAATCCACTCACCTCGGCCTCCCAAAGTGCTAGGATTACAGGCTGAGCCACTGAACCCGGCCTGACTTTTTCTTATAGCTTACATCTCTCTGCTGAAATTCCTCATCCTGTCATATATGTTGCCCACATTTCCACTAGATCCTTTAACGTAATCATCATGGTTATTTTAAAGTCCTTCTCTGATAGTTCCATCATTTGGAGTTTTTCTGAGTCTGGTCCTATAATCTGTTGATTGCTTTGTTTCTTGACAATAGGTTACTTTTCATTTCTTGTGCCTCAAAATTTTTTTATTGAATACTAGACATTAGATACAGAATAGTGGTTCTCAGCCAGAAGTGATTTTGTTCCCACAATAAAAATTATCTAGTCCAAATGTCAATAGTGCTGAAGTTGAGAAATCCTGGTGTAGACTAGAGACTGAAGTAAATAGCATTTACACTTGAAAATGGGCATACTTCTTCTGTCAGGCTGTTGTCCTACGGGTAGTCTGCTACTCCTTGCTCACAGGCTGAAATAAAAAAGCATAGCCGGGCTCGGTGGCTCAGCCTGTAATCCCGCGCCTTTGGGAGGCTGAGGTGAGTGGACTGCCTGAGCCCGCGGGTTTGAGACCCGCCTGGGCAGTGAGACCTCATCTCTACAATAAATAAAAAAATCAGCCGGGCATGGTAGCGCATGCCTATAATTCCGGCTACTCGGAAGGCTGAGGCGGAAGGATCGCCGGAGCCCAGCAGGTCAAGGCTGCGGTGGCTGGGAGCGGCCACTGCACTCCAGTCTGAGCGACGAAGTGAGACCCCAGCTCAAAAAAATAAAAAGAAACAAAAAAGCAGAGATTTCGCAGAAGGTGACTTTACTCCAAAAGCTGGCAGATAGGAAAATGGCCAGGCTCATGCCTCAAAGAAACCATTTCAAAGTTTTAGGTTGAGGATAGGGGATTTTTTATTTTTATTTTTTGAGTCGGAGTCTCACTCTGTCACCCAGACTAGAGTGCAGTGGCTGCTCCCGGCCACCACAGCCTCGACCTGCTGGGCTCCGGCGATCCTTCCGCCTCAGCCTTCCAAGTAGCGGGAACTACAGGCGCGTGCTACCACGCTCAGCTAATTTTTGACTTATTGTAGAGATGAGGTCTCGCCAAGTTTCCCAGGCGGGTCTTGAACCCGCGGGCTCCGGCAATCCACTCACCTCAGCCTCCCAAAGGCGCAGGATTACAGGCTGAGCCACCGAGCCCGGCTGGAGATTTTATTTTATTTTTTATTCTTTTGAGTTGGAGTCTCACTCTATCACTCAGGCTGGAGTGCAGTGGCACATTCCCGGCCACCGCAGCCTCAATCTGCTGGGCTCTGGTGATCCTTCTGCCTCAGCCTTCCAAGTAGCCAGAACTATAGGCATGCGCTACCACACCTGGCTAATTTTTATGATTTACTGTAGAGACAAGGTCTCGCCAAGTTGCCTGAGTGGGTCTCAAACCCGTGGGCTCAGGCAATTCACTCATCTCGGGCTCCCGAAGTGCTGGGATTACAGGCTGAGCCAAGCTGAGCCAACGAGCCCGGCCATGCCATACTTCTCTTTAAGCTCTGGCTCCCTCTCCAATTTGGGGGAAGTGGATCCCCTTTTCTCTGTCCAATCCAATAGAACGAGGAGTATCTAGGAGCAAGACACATAGCACATGGAACAGATCTTGCTTTGATGATTACCTTGAAGAGTTGACCACTTGGGAGAGCTGGCCGATGCCCTGATTGTGGTCAAGTTGTAGACTAAGTGCCTTCAGGTGACCTCTAAACAGTGGAGAAATTTGCTGTGGATTATCCATACTCTGTTATTCCAAAGTCAGCCTCCGAAATAGTCTCTGGAATTTCTCAAGCATGTACACAATTAGATCAAAAGGGAAAAAAATCCTTGAAGTGTAGACTAAGATAAAAAGGCTTAAAACCATTCTCAAAACATGAAATGTAAATTCTTGGGGAATTTACAAAGCCAGGAGATTGAGGTTAATCTGGGTAGGAGTTAAGTTTGGTTTTGTTTTATTGTTGCTCTATGTTCAGTAGATCATAGAATTCAAGTTCCTTTAACAATGGGCTCATGTAAACTTGTGCTTGAGAGTGGACCAGGACGCTCAGGGTGGGGCTTTCTCAACATTCTCACCATCCTCATGGCAAACACCTGCATTGTATCTGTAGTTGGTCTTGTCTGGGAGTTTGATCCCCATTCTTCAGTGATAACCAACCTCTGCTTGGTATGAGCTACAGGATTCTGAGCCCAAGAGTTTCCTACCTTGCTCTGGGGGTACAAGAATTTTGTTTCTATCTTTTGCCTGCAGCAGTGAATTTGTGCCTGCCCTCTTTTAGAAGTGAGAGGATTCTCTCTCCTTTTTTAGATATGAATTTGGATTACTGGGTTTTGTCTCTACCCACCCCTGGCAGCAATGGATCCTTGTCCTTGCCCTGAAAGAGAGAATTTGCTGCTGTTGCATTCTTGGAGAGAAGCACCTAGGGAAAGCATTTGTGCAAATTCCCCAGAAGCTGAATGCTTGCTCCAAGGAGAGGTCTCTCTCCAGTCTCTTTGCCAGTACCTATTTTTCTTGTGAAGAAAGATTTCTGGTTTATAAAAAAGCGTTTATGGGTCGGATGTGGTGGCTCACGCCTATAATCCCAAAACTCTGGGAGACTGAGGCAGGAGAATGGCTTCAGCTCAGGAGTTTGAGAACAGCCTCGGCAACACAGCGAGAGAGACCTCATCTCTATAAAAAATTTGCCAGGTGTGGTGGCATGCATCTTTAGTACCAACTACTACTCTGGAGGCTGAGGCAGAAGGATTGCCTGAGCTTAGGAGGTCAAAGCTGTGGTGAGCCGTGATCATGCCACTCCACTCCAGCCTGGGCAACAGAGTGAGGCCCCAACTCAAACAAACAAAAAACAAAAAAAGGGGCTTATGAATGTGAGTTCCCTTTGCATCTGAGGTCCCCAGCTACTCCAAACTGACCTGCTAACCCACACTTCAAGACTTCGTTAAAATTTTAGCTGATTTTCTGTTGCCAACTGGTATGGCAGCCACCTCTTTCTCCTGTGCTCTGCCAAAGGTGAGAGTTTTTGTGTTCTGTCACTCTTTGAAGAGGTTTGTCTCTCTTTGAGACTTGGTTACTTGGTTGCCTTGCCACCTCAGCTCTTTAATGAGCTCAAGAGAAGATACACTCTTGTTGCCCAGGTTGGAGTGTAGTGGCACACTCACGGTCACTGCAACCTCCACCTGCTGGACTTAGGCAATCCTTCTACGTCAGCCTTCCAAGTAGCTGAAATTACAGACGCACGCCACCACGTCTGGCTAGTTTTTGTGATTTACTGTAGAGATGAGGTCTCACCAAGTTGCCCAGGCTGGTCTCGAACCAGAGGGCTCAGGCAATCCTCTTGCCTCAGCCTCCCAAAGTGCTGGGATTACAGGCTGAGTCACCGCGACCGACTGAGAAGATGCAATTTTTAAAGATTATCCAGCCTTTCCTCATTAATATGCTGGGAGTGGCAGTCTCTGTAGCTTTCTACATTCTCTTTTTTGGCCCAACTTTTTTATTTAGCATTCTGTAGTTGTTTAACACACACTTAAATGGTCTTATTGGGGAAGGGGAAAGGGGAGCTTCTTGCAGATTCCCAAGGAAATGTCAGAAAGGTAAAATATGGCCAGCATTATCCATTTGCTTTTTTGGGTTTACTGGGTGAATAGCACTTTCCTTACATAGGCATCTGATCTCAGGTTTTTCATACTGAGAACATTGTGATTTCAGTTTGAAGACACCCTGAAATCCTAAGAGTAGCATACCCCAACCACCCTCTAATAGCTAGCTTGTTTGTACAGGCAGAATGATTCATCTCTCCATTTTAGATGGCTAGATGTTTGTGGAAGATCTTAGAATTGCTTGCCTTATTTACTGGGAAAAATCAGATAGGAAGTAGCCTTTAGGGACACTTTTACTTGGAAAATTACAACATTAGTACAACAAGTCAAGTCTTATACATTTAACATTTGCTTGTTGAAAGCAATGTCATAAAGTCAAATAAAATTAAACATGTTTTACTTTTTTCCTCACAAGAACATAAAAATTATGAAGGGGAACTTAACAGGAAATTTTTTAAAAGTAACACAATTTTTCCTTTTAGTAGTCCTTGGGTAGTTATGACAGAATAGTTTCCACTTTTTGTTTGTTTCTTTGAACAGGGATTTTGGTCCAAAGTTTTGTTTGTTTCTAGTATCTGCTTCTGCCTCCCCCTCTATCAGATCGGCTTCCTCCACGGCTACCACCTCTTGGTGCTCCGCGGCTTGAACTGCTGTAGGAATCACGTGGAGGAGGGTACCCCCTTTCCATAGAAGGAGGAAGCCCTCTTTCTTGTCTGCCAACCCGATCACGACCACTTGAGTAGAGATCACTTCGGCTGCTTGAGTAACTGTCTCGACTTCCACCATATCTGTCACGTGAGCTGCTGTAATCATCATAGCGACTGCTTCCACCATAAGATGGCGGGGGCCCTCGTGTAGGTGGAGCGCTGCGTGAGTTACCATAACTCTCATATGAATCTCTGTAGGAGCCTCCACTTGGATGATCTGAATAGTCACGATCACGACCATATCCATCTCTATCACTATAGCCTCTTGATGGATAGTCATCACGTGAACTGGAATGACCATAATCACGATAAGTATAATCTCTTGGTGGCGGAGCATAATCTCTTGTATCACGAGAGCTTGGGTAATCTCTGCTTGAATAGCTGTCTTTCGTAGAATATCCATCATCTCTTGGGGACAAATAAAGATCTCTACGAGAGGGCAGGGGCTCCCTTCGAGGTGGACCTCCATAACTATCTCTTCCACGTGACACAGGAGCTCTTCCTCCCATTCCACTGCTGCTGCGAACTGGTCCTGAAGGGGCAGATCTTTTAGGAGGAGGACCTCCACTTCGTGGGGGTGGTCCTCTTTTTACTGGGAGTGGTCCCCTGGAAGAACTCATGTTAAAATTCATGGAATAGCCACCATCATCCATGTGCCCTCCCCGTGGGGGAGGTCCCCTGGTTCCTCCACTTCCTCCTCTTCCACCTCTAAGACCTCTTGGAGGGCCTCTGCTTCTTGGAGGTGGAGGTGGTCCACGTCTACCACTTTCAAATGATGGTTTGGTGGCTTGTTCCACCTTGATGGCTTTTCCATCTAAAGACTTCCCATTCATGTCTCTGGCTGCATCCTTAGCATCTGCTGGGCTTTCAAAGGTGATAAAAGCAAATCCTCTTGATTTGTTGGTTTCACGGTCTTTCATCAAGAGTACTTCCACTATTCGTCCATATTTGCCAAATACTGCTTCAAGGGCTTTCTCGTTTGTTTCTGTATTGAGCCCACCAATGAAGAGCTTTCCTGGGCGATCTGCTTCAACCATTTTTCCCCGATGAGTTGGAAGGGTGATGAAGGTTTCAAGCTCCTATGAGCTCGCCTACAAGAGCTCCCTAGCAGCTCAGCACGAGTGGTGGCTACCGGGTCCGAGGAAAGAATGAAGAAGCCACTAGCACTACTGCGCAACGAGCAGCTTTCTACATTCTAAGCCCATTCCACAAATCTTTACTGAATGTGTACCATGTGCCAGGAATTGTTCTAGGTGCTGGGGATAGAGGAGAAAACAAAACAGATTATCTGATCTCAAGAAACTTATTCAGTTGAGGAGACGCAGATCGATAGATACATGGATGGAATATTATATATTATAGTATTAGGTGCTAATTAGTTCTATGAAAAACATGCAGATGAAAGAAAAGACAATGATGGTATATAAATGGTATCCCCACCCCTTTGCCTGCCTATTTTAGTGTAGATAATTATCTATACTTCATTGCATTTTTTGTTCTTCTCAGGGATCTCCATGGTGGAGAGCGGACTAGACTTCTCAGGTCCAGCATTCCCCAACCTTTTTGGCATCAGGATCCCATTTCATGGGAGACAATTTTTCCACAGATAGTGTGGGGTGTAGTATGTACAGTCACCTCACTGCTAATGTTAATCTGTATCTCCAGCCACTCCCCAGCAATAGCATCACCTCCTCAGCTCCACCTCAGATCATCAGGCATTAGGTTATCATAAGGAAGGCACAACCTAGATCCCTCGCATGTGCAGTTCACAATAGGGCTCTTGCTCCTATGAGAATGTAATGCTGCCACTGATTTGACAGAAAGCAGAGCTCAGGCAGTAATGTAAGCGATGAAGAACGGCTGTAAATCCAGATTAAGCTTTGTTTGTTCACCTGTTGCTCACCTCCTGTGGTACAGCCTGGTTCCTAACAGGTCACGGACCAGTATCAGTCTGTGGCCTGGGGATTGGGGACCCCTGCCCTAGCCTGATATATAACTTAGTAAGATTTCAGCACCAAATAGCAAGAACCATCATTCTCATTCTGATCAGGAAGGATATGACTGCCCCTCATAAACGTGCCAGGTGTTCCATATAAGGTCAAACTAGTACCTAATGGACACCAAGTACAGGTGTATATACTTTGACTCAATATAAGGAAGAACTTTTGAACAGCCAAACCGTCAGCAAAAGAGACTATTCTAGAAGGTACTAAATTTCCCTTCCTTGAAAAGGTTCCAATCCTGGGTTTATGAGTCTACATTCCCTGCAAGCTTCTGACCTCCCCTGAGGGCACTCCTAGCCTCTGACAGTAGAAGGGCAACCACCAAAGGCTTTCTGGGAGCTTCTCTGGGAAGCTGGTCTCCCATGCTGCTCTGCACTGATTCTTGTCTCTTAACTTCTTCCTACTGATAAGGAGACCATGCTTTAGAGAAGGGAAGGAGCTTGTCCAAGGACACAGACTAGGAAGCAGTGAGCTGGGCTAGATCAGGACTGGAGCCAGGGTATTGCAATCTGCCCCAAACCTGTTCTCTCACCACTGTAAACCCACCCTCAGGCAACCTTTCCAGGGCTCCACACCCACTATTGTAAAAGCAGCACCTTCCTGAGTCTAAACCCTTCTGGCTGTTAATTGTTACCCAAAGGGCAGGATGCAGCCCCAGCCTCTGGGACTGGGGTTAAAAGTCACGCGACGTAGCAGGGCTCAAAAAAAGGGGGGAAAAAAAAAGTCACCCGACTTGTCAGTTCGGCCTTTTTGCCTCAACCAGGGTCGCTCTGTCTCCGGACATGATACTCAAACCCACAGGCTCGGTGGCTCACCCTGTAATCCCAGCACTTTGGGAGGCCGAGGCGAAAGGATTGCCTGAGCCCGCGGGTTCGAGACCCGCCTGGGCAACTTGGCGAGACCTCATCTCTACAGTAAATCAAAAAAATTAGCTGGGCATGGTAGCGCGCGCCTGTAGTTCTGGAAACTTGGAAGGCTGAGGCGGAAGGATCTTCCGGAGCCCAGCAGGTCGAGGCTGCCGTGACCGGAAGCGGCCACTGCACTCCAGTCGGGGCGACAGAGTGAGCCTCCAACTCAAAAATATAAGAAAAGAAAACTAGCCGGGCTCGGTGGCTCAGCCTGTAATCCCGCGCCTTTGGGAGGCTGAAGTGAGTGGATTGCCTGAGCCCCGAGGGTTCGAGACCCGCCTGGGCAGCGAGACCTCAACTCTACAATAAATCAAAAAATCAGCCGGGAGTGTAGCGCGCGCCTGTAATTCCGGCTACTCGGAAGGCTGAGGCGGAAGGATCTCCGGAGCCCAGCAAGTCGAGACTGCGGTGGCCGGGAGCGGCCACTGCACTCCAGTCTGGGCGACAGAGTGAGACTCCAACTCAAAAAAAAAAACCCAAAAAAACCCCCAAACAAACAAAGAAAACTATTTTGGGGGCAAAGAAAGCTTTCCACCCAGGACTTGGCCTTAGCTGAGGGCAAGAATTAAAAGGGAAAACGACTCAACCGTCTGGCGTCTGGCTCGCGTCCTCGGTCTGTCGGGTGTGGAGAGACGATCGCTGCCCCTCCAGTCTCCTTTACCAGCTAGAGCGACTGGTTCTGCCGTCCGTCAGGCAAAATGGCGATCGACCTGCCGAAAAGTTGATGGATCCTTCCGCTGTGCGCGTGGGAGCAACTCCCGCTGGGCGCAGCAGCTTCGCCTCCCAGGAGCAGTGAAGGCCCAGAGATGGCGCGCCAGCCTCCTGCGCAAGCGCGTCGGCGCGTCAGCGCGGGGGCACTGAGTTTAAGCCCCGCAGCGCCAGCGGCGTGGTTCCAGCGGCGGTTCCCAGGGCAAGAGACAGGCGCGAGCGTTCCGGTTGTGGGCGGGGCCTGGAGGGGCGGGGGTCTGGCCGTCACGCGCAGCCCCGCCCTCTCGGCCTGGTTGCCCTCCCTGAGGCGGCAACCGTTCCTCGTCCGCCTTTCCCGGTTGGCGGGGCTAGCTGTACCCTGGCTCAGGGGTGACGATGGGGGACCCTAGCAAGCAGGACATCCTGACCATCTTCAAGCGCCTCCGCTCGGTGCCCACAAACAAGGTAACGGCCTCCGGGCGTGTTCAGGCCTGCCTGGCACCGCTGCCGGACCCGGCGGGCGGCCCCTGCGGGCGCCAGTGGCCGCGGAGCGGGAGGAGGAGCCGGCCCGGCCTGTGACACGTCGCATTGTGGGGCTGCGGCGGCCTGGGCCTCGCCTGGGTCCGGATGGCGAGCCGCTGCCCGGCCTCACGGGTAGGGGGGAGGGGAGGGGGCGAACAGCCGAGCGGGCGGGACCGGGCACCTGGGGGGGTCCCGGGAGGGCGAGCATCTGGGGGCTCCTGACGCCCGGCTGGGGGTGCACACTTGTGAGCTCCTGGGAGGGCTGGGTAGGCACCGGTGACCGCTGGGAGAGGGCTGGGGAGCATACGCGGGGGGGGCTCCTGGGAGTTGGGGGCGGCCAGCACAGAGCCCCCGGCCCCGCGGGCAGCAAGCCCCCGGGTCAGAAACTCCAGATGGTAGCGCCGGCTGCGTGGCACATC
The DNA here is from genome assembly GCA_027257055.1 of Cephalopachus bancanus. Lineage (NCBI taxonomy): Eukaryota > Metazoa > Chordata > Mammalia > Primates > Tarsiidae > Cephalopachus > Cephalopachus bancanus. The sequence goes on from JAPVLO010000938.1 coordinate 204,786, forward strand.
TTAGCTCGCCCCTCGCCACCGCAGGGGTCGCCTCTTACGTTCCTCAGGGATGCCTGTTAGAGGTTCGTTGGCGCCCTTTGTCCTTGGGGGGCAGCCTCAGTTTCCCTGTCTGATAAAGGGGCATCGTGGTCTCTGCGACGGCTTCCGGCTTTTTCCCCTTTTGCCAAGAAAGCCCATCACAGACCCCTTCACTTCCTCCCCTCGGCGCTCTTTGGAAATTGTTTTTCTTTTTTCTTTTCTTTTTTTGTCTCCAGCGGATGTTTTCTCCACTGTAACTTTTACAACTTTGCTCGATGACGCAGGGGGCGAGGGTGACACTCCTGAGGACCACGAGTCAGGAGGGAACCTGGAGAGTACAAAGTGCTGTCTGCTGTGGCGTCGGGGTTGACTCTCCCCCCCTCCTGTGACAGGACTTCTGTCTCTTTCCCACTGTCACCTCTAAAGGAAACAGCTGTTAGTGAGCCTTGACACGATGGCATAGAAAGTTCTTGAGTTTTACAAAATTTAGATGTTTTTGTTGGTTTTGAGTCTTGATGGTAAAAACGAGGCTATATTTTTTACAGCCTAGAAAAAGTGAGGAAGGAGACAGTTTATTGGTGGTGATGTCTGATGGATGTGGGAGAGTTAAGAGGAGAAAGGCTCTAAGAATTCTCCAGTACTATTTCTTTACTATTTACTTGATTTTCAAATTTAGATTGATCTGTTTATAAAGAGTGGTTACTGTTTAAGTAGACAAGATTAGGATCTGCAGTTAGCAATGTGTAAAACTATATTTTTGGGGCATTTTTATCTCAGAAGTATATCAGAAGAATATGTATTCTCTTTGAATAAATCAAAAGGAAGGTGCCCCTTTTAAATAAGAAGTCAGTGTCTTTATACCAAAAGACACTTTTTTTTTAGATGGAGTGTCAATCTGTCATCCAGACTGGAGTGCAACAGCATGATCAGCTCAGTGTATCATCGCAGCCTCAAACTCCTGTGCTCAAGCAGTCCTCACACCTCTGCTTCCCAGGTAGCTGGGACTACAGGCACGTGCCACCCTATATAATTTTTGTTTTTGTTTTGTAGAGACAGGGTCTTGCTATATTGCCCAGATTGGTCTCAAACTTCTGGACTGAAGAGATCCTCCTACCTCAGCCTCCCAAAGTGCTGGAATTATAGGCATGAACCACTGTGCCTGACCCCAACAGACACTTTTGAGGGACATGCTTTTAAATTATTATCTAGTCTGCCACTTTTTAGCTATTTCTCCCTTGGACAGGTTACTTGATCACTTTGTACCTTATTTTCCTCATCTGAAAATGGTGGCATGAACTGGACCTAACTTAAAGAGTTATTTTGAGGATTAAATGAGTTAATCCAAGAAAAGCACTTAGAGCAGGACCTGCATATATTAGTTTTCAGCAAATTTCAGCTATTTTTTTGTTAATGTTTTTATTATGAGAACTTATCTGTGGAAAATTTTATGTTATATTATAGAATTAATAAGAGCAATGAGCAAAATTACTTTCTAGTAATGTTTTATAGCAATGTGCTATATTTCATGGTTGAAACCTTTTACTTGATCATTGGTTAGAAGCCATTGCCTAAAGGAAGATGAAAACTAGTTTTAATGATGTGAAAGAGTTGCATAACAATATGCATTTTAAAACTGGGATCATAAAAAAGCTCTAACATACATGAAACAAGAAAGATAGTAAAAGAAAAACAAGTTGGTTTACTTTTAGAGTATAGTATCTAATTTCTTTCTGTCGTGCATGATGAAGATTTACTCTAGATCAAAAGTTTTAACTCATAAAGGTCAGTTTTCTAGTTTGTGAAATCCTTCCTTATTGCTATACTCTTTCTTAGTTTTACATGGATTGCTTGTGTTATTCATTCAACTATTCATTAAGTACATTGCTGAGCACTATGTCAAGCACTGAGGGTGTATACCCTCATGAATAGAAAGACACAGCTCCTGTCCTCAGAGAGCTTACAGTCTAGTGAGTGGAGGGTAGATGCTGGACTCAAGGTGGTGTGTTTTCTGCTATGAGACAGTGTGGTAAAGGTGGGGAGAGTGGGCTTCCAGAGCACACTGAACCCCCTGTGGCCACATGGACTAGATACTGGCTGCGATACCTAACTCAGTAATTCCTTAGTTTTCTCTAAAATGGGGCTTGAGACTGGCTACATAAATTGTGAAATGTACAAAATGAAAATGCAGGACCCTTTCTGAAAGGTATTAAGAATTCCAAGATGAGGCCAGTCTCGGTGGCTCAGCCTGTAATCCCAGCACTTTGGGAGGCTGAGGCAAGTGGATTGCCAGAGCCTGCGGCTTCGGGACCAGCCCAGGCAACTTGGTGAGACCTCCTCTCTACAATAAAATAAAAAATAGCTGGGCATGGTAGCTACTTTGAAGGCTAAGGCAGAATGATCGCTGAAACCCAGCAGGTCAACACTGGGGTGGCTATGAGCGCATGCGTACTACCGCACTCCAGCCTGGGCAAAGGAGTGAGACTCCAACTCAAAAAAAAAGGATTCCAAGATGAAGACAGCAGAACGTTAAACCAATCACAAGCCCTTTAAAGTGTGGTACCCTGTGAGACTACATAGCTCCTATACATACCCAGAAAGCTGGCCCTGATGGGGATGACAGTAGTACCTTCTACTAGTACCTCCTAACAGTAGGGTTGTTGTGAGGATGAAATTGTCTTAAGTGCCAAGAACAGCACCTGACATAAACATTCAATATTGCTATTATTATTTCTATATTGTTATCCTCAGCGTTAGGTAAAGCAAATTGTCAGTCAAAGCTGTTATTCATCACCACAAGAACTGATGTTCAGCTTAGAAAACCATATCTCGACTTTGATTTGAAATTGCATTTCAAAACAAAGTGCCACTCTATAAAGAAAATTGAAGAATCTAAGAAAAAAATTAAAACAAAACAGAGACAAAGTGCAATGCTTGCTTAAAGCACAGCTTCCTGCTCCAACAGGAGAATCAAGGCAGCATTTGCAGAAGCCAGATGTGTATTTCTAACTGCCTTCTAATCTCCCAGGTCTCAGTCTCCACTTGTTAGTTCTTCCATCCCTGCTGTCTGCCCCACCACCTGCGTTTGCATTTAGTGAGTGCCTGTGTTGTGCCAGGCTCCATGCTAAGCTAAAATGAACACAATAGACATCCCCCAACACCTGCCCTTATGGAGCTACATTCTAGCAATTCCTCAGCTTAGTAGGTAGGTCAGGAGAATGCTGAAGCCTCCACATTAGACACCTTACTGCTCTCAGAATGTAGCTGGTTTTATGATCACCTCAGATGTGATTCTCAAACTTACCTGCTCTGGGCTGTGCATACCAAATCTCTGCTGTCACCTTCACCAAAAACCTTTTCTATCCTGTCTTTGCTTACTAAGATACAATCTTGTAACTAATTGTCTTGCCCACTAGACTTGTGAGCTCTGTGTGGACAGACTGTTCCTGAACTTCCCTAATATGTCCACTTTGTATGTGCCAGGAACAGTACTTGATAGTAAGTGTGCAGCAATACTATTAGTTGAGTAAGTGAGAGATTACAAACAGCCTCTCAGAGAAGAATAACACCTTTTGGTAGAGTCCCACTAAAGAGGATTTGATGTCCCATGGAAAAGGGTTCCTCACTTTAATGGCCATTACTACAGGGCGATATTTAATTTCTATGTCTGTCTCTCCCACTTCACAGTAAGCTCTTTAAAGACCAGCACATGGCCTGGCAGGGAATAGGGGCTCAGCCAGTGTCATGCAGTCAGTGATGCTGTCTACTTCTTTTTTTTTTTTTTTTTTAAGTTGGAGTCTCACTCTGTCGCCCAGACTGGAGTGCAGTGGCCGCTCCCAGCCACCACAGCTTCGACCTGCTGGGCTCTGGCGATCTTTCCGCTCCAGCCTTCCAAGTAACCGGAATTACAGGCATGCGCTACCACACCCGGCTGATTTTTTGATTTATTGTAGAGATGAGGTCTCGCTGCCCAGGCGGGTCTCGAACCCGCGGGCTCAGGCAATCCACTCACCTCAGCCTCGGGATTACAGGCTGAGCCACCGAGCCCGGCTTTGTCTACTTCTTCATACCTGAACACGTTTCGCATGTCTGGCATACAGCAGGTGATTATTAAACACTGAAGTAAATCAGTCCCTTTTCATGTCAGTTGTCACTCCACCCTGCTATTCATGTGGAATCAATGTGAGCCTATCATGGTGAGGGGCTTTAGAAAGCCCACTCATGTTTTCTCTCATATTGCCCTCAGAAGACCAGATGTCAGATCTTAAAGGCCAAACTTCCCATAGTTTCATCTCAAACCAGGAGAATTGGGACCAAAGGGAGACCCAAACTTTACCTGTATGACGACCACTTATATACCTAAGCCTGGCTTGTACCCCACATCTTTAAAATTAAAAAAAAATTTTAATTTTTTTTTAAAGTACTTTTATGCTCTTTTTATCAGATGAAGAATGCTTGACTTTGTCCAGGTGCTATGCTCACACCTTTGGGAGGCCAAGGCAGGATTACTTGAACTCAGAAGTTTGAGACCAGCTTGGGCAGCAAAGTGAGACCTTATCGCTACAAAAAAATTTTTTTTAATTAGCTGGACACAGTGGTGTGCACCTGTAGTCCCAGCTACTCAAGAGGCTGAGGTGGCAGGATTGCCTGAGCCCAGGAGATCGAGGCTGTGGTGGGCTGTGATTGAACCACTGCACTCCAGCCTAGGCATCAGAGTGAGACACCAACTCAAAAAAAAAAGTTTGACTTCAGTGTCGGTGTCAAAGAAGCTAGTGATAATTTTTGAGCTGACAATGAGTTTTATAAGTTGTTTGCTTGGTTAACACATATTTATTGAGTGCTTATCATTAGTAAGACACTACTTTTTAAGCTCTGTGTGAGATTTAAGAAAATACAAATCTATTTAGCAAATACTTATTGAGCATTTACCATGTGTGGGATTTGTGATAGCAGAGACCAAGGCAAGGTGACAGGGAAAGGTCCTAGCCCCATGAGTTCTCCGTATCCTCAGTGGGTAGGGGACACATTCTTTGGTTAATAGTGTGTGTCGAAGAGTTATCAAAGTGACCAGGGCAGAATGGAGAGGGTGGAGGTAGAGAAGGACACAGCATTTCAAAGAGGAACATCTCTTTGTATTAGATATCTATTGTTTTGTATCCAGTTACTCCCAAATTTAGCATCTTTAAATAACAGACATTTATTTATTCTCTTACACAGGTTCTGAAAGTCAGGAATTTGGGAGTGGCTTAGCTGGCTGGTCTGGGTCAGAGTCTCTCAGGAGTCTGCAGTTAAGCTGTTGGCTAGGGCTGCAGTCAGTCATCCAAGAGCACACTCACGTGGTGGTTGGCTGACCTCCTCTCCTTGCTGGTTATTTGACTAAGAGCCTCAGTTTCTTGCCACTCAGCCTTCTCTACAGGGCCATCTGGGTGTCCTCCAGACATGGCAGCTAGCTTCTCCCAGAGCTAGTGATCCAAGGAAGAGAGAGAGCGAGAGCCACAATATCTTTTATAACCTAATCTCAGAAGTGACATATTCTATTGGAAATTCACCTTAGGAAAGTGAGGGTGGAGATTTTACAAGGGTAGGGATCATTGGGACTTTCTTGGAGTCTGGCTACCAGATCCTCCTCCTCTGACTGAGAAGAGAAGAAATATGTATGAGAGCCTGCCATCTGGTATATAGCCACTGTTGGGGAAGATAGTTAAGAGCTAGGGTATTCCAAGCAGAACAACTTTCCTCAATAGCATTCATATACATGACTAGTAGGATCCCTGCTGATGCTTCAGGGATAAGTAGCATTTGAGATGGTATACAAACCTAAATTTTCTTCACTTCACACAATGTATAGTATTACAATATATACATAATGGGCTGGGTGTGATGGCTCATACCTGTAATCCCAGCACTTTGGGAGGCTATAGTGGAAAGATTACTTGAGCCTAGGAGTTTGAGATCAGCCTAGGCAACATAGCAAGACCTCATCACTACAAATTTTTTTAATTAGCCAGGCATCATGGACTGTGCCTATAGTGCCAGATACTTGAGAGGTTGAGGTAGGAGGATTGCCCAAGCCCAGAAGGTTGAGACTAGCCTAGGCCACATAACAAGACCTTGTCTACAAAAAATTAAAAAATTAGCCAGGCCGGGCTCGGTGGCTCAGCCTGTAATCCCACGCCTTTGGGAGGCTGAGGTGAGTGGATTGCCTGAGCCCGCGGGTTCGAGATCCGCCTGGGCAGCGAGACCTCATCTCTACAATAAGTCAAAAAATTATCCAGGCGTGGTAGCACACGCCTGTAGTTCCAGCTATGCGGAAGGCTGAGGCGGAAGGATCGCTGGAGCCCAGCAAGTCGAGGCTGCAGTGGCCAGGAGCGGCCACTGCACTCCAGTCTGGGCGACAGAGTGAGACTCCAACTCAAAAATAAAAAATAAATAAAAATTAAAAAATTAGCCAGGTATGGTGGCATGTGCCTATAGCCCCAGCTACTCAGAAGACTGAGGGGGAAGGATCACCTGAGCCCAGCAGGTCAAGGGTGGAGTGAGCCATAATCGTGCTACTGCACTTCTGCCTGCACAGCAAAGTGAGACCCCAACTCAAAAAAAAAAAAGTCAGACACAGTGGCTCACGCCTATAATCCCAACACTTTAGGAGGCCAAGGTGAGAGGATTACCTGAGCCCAGGGATTCAAGACCAGCCTGGGCAACTTGGCAAGACCTTGTCTCTGCCAAATATCAAAAAGTTAGAGCCGGGCTCGGTGGCTCAGCCTGTAATCCCACGCCTTTGGGAGGCTGGGGTGAGTGGATTGCCTGAGGCTGCGGGTTTGAGACCCGCCTGGGCAGCGAGACCTCATCTCTATAATAAAATCAAAAAAAAAATTAGCCGGGCATAGTAACACATGCCTGTAATTCCGGCTACTCGGAAGGCTGAGGCAGAAGGATCTCCGGAGCGCAGCAGGCGAGGCTGCGGTGGCCGGGAGCGGCCACTGCACTCCAGTCTGGGTGAGCAAGTGAGACTCTGACTCAAAAAAAAAAAAAAAAAAAAAAAGTTAGCCAGGCACTGTGGTGTGTGCCCATAGTTCCAGCTACTTAGAAGGCTGAGGCAGGAGGATTGCCTAAGCCCAGCAAGTCGAGGCTGTGGTTGCCATGAGCGTGCCACTGCACTCTAGCCTGGGAAACAGAGTGAGACTCGACTCAGAAAAAACCCTCAAGAAATCCCACAACAATATATGTACTTAATAATCTATAATCTATTGTATAATTAATATTTTCTATTAATTTAATCATATTAACATAATTGATATGGTTATATACACAATATTGTATAATAATAACAGAAATTAAAATTTGAGAGTCTAAAAAATCTAGGTGAGATATTTTCTAATCAAGTTTAAATTGTAAAGGGTAAGCAATTTTCGAGCTAAGTCATGTACTGTATCTTATAGGATGACTCATTTGGTTAATACAAATTAATGAATAACTGAATTTAACGTTTTTCTCTCAGGTGTGTTTTGATTGCGGTGCCAAAAACCCCAGCTGGGCAAGCATAACCTATGGAGTGTTTCTTTGCATTGATTGTTCAGGATCCCACCGGTCACTTGGTGTTCACTTGAGTTTTATTCGGTATGTGAATCTTCTCTCATTGGGGTGAGAATGATTACATTGTTACATGGGTGTTATTTCCCTTTTCTCTTTGTTTGCTTTGATTCCAAGTAAAATGACAAGTCAACTGTTAGTTATGGAGATTTAAATCTTACATTGTTAAGTGAACTGAGAAATTTTCTATTCAATACTATCTTGGGGCGGGGGTGGTGGAGTCTTACTCTGTTGCCCAGGCTGGAGTGCAGTGGCATGCTCATGGCTACCCACAGCCTCGACCTGCTAGGCTTAGGTGATCCTTCTACCTCAGCCTTCCAAGTAACTGGAATTACGGATGCATGCCACCATGCCAGGCTAATTTTTGTGATTTATTGTGGAGACAAGGTCTCACCAAGTTGCCCAGGCTGGTCTTGAATCCCTAGGCTCAGACAATCCTCTCTCCTCAAAGTACTGGGATTACAGGCTGAGCCACTGCGCCCGGCCTATATTCAATACTATTTAATAGAGTCCTGTATCAGAGACATAAGTCAGTGATGTTGAAGACAAGGTCAGAGTGGAGGGTTTTGAGATAGCATTTCCTTTCCCTTTATTATTGCTGTCATTTGAATGTCCCTTCCAAACTCATGTTGAAATTTAATCTTCAATGTGGCAATATTATGAGGGACCTTTAAGAGGTGATTGGGTCATGAGGGATCTGCCCTCACAAATGGATTAATTCATTCATAGATTAATGGGTTAATGGATTAAGGCGTTAGCCTGGGAGTGAGACTGTAGCTTTAGAAAGAGAGAGAGACCTGAGTTAACATGCTCAGTGTCCTCACCATGTGATGTCCTGTGCCACATCTGGACTCTTCAGAGAGTCCCCACCGCAAGAAGGCCCTCACCAGATGCAGCTGGTAAGAAATTCCTTTCTTTGTAAATTACCCAGTTTCAGGTATTCTGTTATAAGCAACAGAAAATGGACTAAGGACAATTCTAATAATTTAGCAATACGCAGTACACACTCCTGGAAAAAGGGAATTCAGGTGCTGTGGGTCTGTCCTATACCCCATCCAACGTGGGGAGTTTATTTAAATAATGGAAAGCCCTCCTAATATCAGGGTTTCACTTCCAGCATAAATCCTATTGCTCTGGCTCCCAAGGGTACTAAGCCCGAGTGAATTAGTTTTATATGATTTCTAGTGGCAATGTCAAATGTTTATAGCATGAAGATCCTTCTGAAGACTTGGCTACATTGGCTCCTCTGGCAAGTAAACTGTCTTCTACTTCTGACACTCTACAGTGGTAGCCTATATATGGGCTTTTGTGTGCATCAGAGAAAGGTGTTCCCTCTGGATAGACATGTTATATGCTAGCACAAAAACGTTATAGTAATAATTAGAACATAATTTTACTTTTTGACATATTAAAAAAAGCTTTCCTAATTCATGGAGATCTTTCTTCAGATGTCAATTTTTAAAGATATGATGGGTTAAATATTTATAGGCATATAACTTCATAGATAATTATTTAGAAAGGGAATAATTTTGTGTATTCTTATTGGTTTCAGAGTATCTATCAGTTTCTTCTTTTTTGCCTCTTTTTTTGAACTCTGGTCCCAGAATATTTTGAATATACTATCCTGTCATTGTCTTTTTTTCTTTGCTTTTTTATTTTTTGAGTCGGTGTCTCACTCTGTCGCCCAGGCTGGAGTGCAGTGGCACGCTCATCGCTACCACTACCTTGACCTGCTGGGCTCAGGCTATCCTTCCACCTCAGCCTTCCTAGTAGCTGGAACCACAGGCACGTACCACCACTCCTGGATAACTTTTTATAGAGATGAAGTCTCGCCAAGTTGCCCAGACTGGTCTTGAACCTGTGGGCTCAAGCAATCCTCTCACCTCCGCCTCCCAAAATGCTAGGATTATAGACGTGAGCCACCACACCCGGCCTCTGTTCACTTTATAAGACTGGAAATGCTATACCTATTCAATACTAACTCCCCATTCCCTTCTGCCAGTCTCTGGCAACCATTCTATTTTCTGTCTCTATGATTTTAACTACTGTAAGTAACTCATATGAGTGGAATCATACTATTTGTTATATGAGTGGAATCATTATGCTGTTTCACTTAGCATAATGTCCTTAAGGATCATTTGTATTACAGCATTTGTCAGGATTTCCTTCCACTTTAAGGCTGAATAATATTTCGTTGTATATATGTGTATCACATTTTGCTTACCCATTCATCTGTTGATGGACATTTTGCTTCCACATTTTAGTATTTGTGAATAATGCTGTTATGAGCATGCTTATACATATATCTAGCTCTTCAGGACCTTGTTTTCTTTCTTTAAAAAAATTTTTTTTTTTTTTGTAGAAATAAGGTCTTGCTATGTCACTTTGGTTACTTTGTTACCCAGGTTGGTCTTGAACTCCTAGGCTCAAGCAATCCTCTACCTTGGCTTTCCAAAGTGTTAGGATTACAGATATGAGCCACCATGCCCACTCACAAGACCCTGTTTTCAGTTGCTTTGAGTATATACCCAGAATTGGATCATATAGTAATTCTATTTTTAGTATTTTGAGGAACTGTCAAACTGTTTTCCACAGTGGGTATACCCTACAACAGTGCACAGCGTTTCCAATTTCTCTATATCCTCACCAACACTTGTCATTTTCTGTTGTTGTTGTTGTTGTTTTTCTTTTTTATTGTTTATTTATTTCAATAGCTTCAGGGAGTACAAATAGTTTTTGGTTACATGGTTGTATTATATAGAGGCACTGTTCTTTACTGTTTGTGCTAATGACACTTTCTTGGACTCATATGTGAGTAAGGGAGAAGTAACCCCCAAACAGCAGTTTCACCAGCAGAAGCGGTGCCCGGCATCCCCAAACCTCCAGGCCCTGGAGTCATGAGAGAACACACAGGGCAGTCACCATTAGGTGACTTAGGAACACAAATCATGCCGGGCTCTGTGGCTCAGCCTGTAATCCCTCGCCTTTGGGAGGCTGAGGTGAGTGAATTGCCTGAGCCCGTGGGTTCGAGACCCGCCTGGGCAGTGAGACCTCATCTCTACAATAAATCAAAAAATCAGCCGGGCGTGGTAGCGCATGCCTGTGATTCCGGCTACTTGGAAGGCTGAGGCGGAAAGATCACCGGAGCCCAGCAGGTCGAGGCTGCAGTGGCCGGGAGCGGCCACTGCACTCCAGTCTGGGTGACAGAGTGAGACTCCAACTCAGAAAAAAAAAAAAAAAAGGAACACAAATCACTGACTTCCTCCCCAACCCTGCTGCCTTCTCTACCGTAATTTTCCTGCTGCCACTGACAGTAAGGCAGGCTTGCCTCACATCAGAGCCCAGAGAAGTGGGAGTGACACAGTGATGTGACAACAGCACTGTGACAAAACAGGATTCTTTTTTCTTATCTAAGATGTAGGAATGTGTGTAAATAAACATTTTTATTAGACAGTTTGTTTTAGTTTTGCTATTTTGTCTATACAAGAAATACAAGCTTGACTTGCGTTTTATCAGCCTGTGCTACCTTAAATTGAGGCTCCCTCATTCTCTTCTAGCTTATAAAATTCTGAGAAAGCAATTCTGATGCAGCGTTCAGACTCAGTCTCCGTAAAAGCAATACTGGTCATCCTCCTTGCAGTCTTTTTTTTTTTTTTTTTTTTGAGTTGGAGTCTCACTCTCGCCCAGACTGGAGTGCAGTGGCCGCTCCCGGCCACCGCAGCCTCAACCTGCTGGGCTCTGGTGATCCTTCAGCCTCAGTCTTCCAAGTAGCTGGAACTACAGGCGCACGCTACCACGCCTGGCTAATTTTTTTGATTTATTGTAGAGATGAGGTCTCGCTGCCCAGGTGGGTCTCGAACCTGCAGGCTCAGGCAGTCCACTCACCTCAGCCTCTCAAGGCATGGGATTACAGGCTGAGCCACCGAGCCCGGCTTTTTTTTTTTTTTTTTAATCAATATTTTTTATTATGATATTGTGGGGTACAGTTAAGGGTTAGGTATACAAATATGCTTCGTTCAGGCACCCTTGTTGATAAGAGGTGTCTCCCCCATTCTGTTGTTTTCATAATTTTTTTTCTTCTTTTTTAGAGACAAGGTCTCACTCTGTTGCCCAGGCTGCTCTTGAACTCTTGTACTCAAGCAATCCTCTCACCTCAGCCTCCCAAAATACTGTGATTATAGGCCAGATAATTTTGGTTTTTTTGATAGTAGCCATCATAAAGGGTATGAAATGGTATCTCATTGTAGTGGTATCTCTTATCAATCTTAATAATGAAAATATTTTTTGCTTATCTATTCATTTGTTGATGGACACTTTGGTTGGTTACACATTTTAGTTTTTGTGAGTAATGCTGTTATGAGCATACTTCTACAAATATCTAGCTCTTCAGGACCCTGCAATAAAATATTTTCTCACATTCTGTGAATTGCCTTTTTACTCTATTGATATTGTCTTTTGTGATGTTTTGTTTTGTTTTGTTTTGAGTCAGAGTCTCACTCTGTCATACTGGCTGGAGTGCAGAGGTGCAGTCACAGCTCACTGCAGCCTCAACTTTTGGGGCTCAGGAGATTCTTCCGCCTCAGCCTCCTCAGTAGCTGGGGCTAGAGGCATGTGCCACCACATTCAACTATTTTTTTTATTTTTTGTAGAGACAAGGTCTCGCTGTGTTGCACAGGCTCATCTCAAATTCCTAGGCTCAAGCAGTCCTCCCACCTCAACCTCCCAAAGTGCTGAGATTATAAGCATGAGCTGCCACGCCTGACTGGTATTGTCTTTTAATACACAAAATTTTTAAATTTTCATGAAGTCTGATTTTTCCATTGGACTTTTTTGTTGTTGCCTTGGTCTTTTGTTGTTTTTGTATCTTTGGTGTCATATCCAAGAAATCATTGCCAACCCCACTATCATGAAGCTTTTTTTTTTCTTTTCTTTTAAAAATGTGGGATGCAGCCGGGCTCGGTGGCTCAGCCTGTAATCCTGCACTTTGGGAGGCTGAGGTGAGTGGATTGCCTGAGCCCGCGGGTTTGAGGCCCGCCCGGGCAACTTGGCGAGACCTCATCTCTACAATAAAAATCAAAAATTAGCCAGGCGTGGTAGCACACACCTGTAGTTCCAGCTACTCGGAAGGCTGAGGCAGAAGGATCGCCGGAGCCCAGCAGATCAAGCCTGCAGTGGCCGGGAGCAGCCACTGCACTCCAGTATGGGTGACAGAGTGAGACTCCAACTCAAAAAATAAAATAAAATAAATAAAAATGTAGTGTGCAATTTAGGGTTAGGTATGCAAATGTTTATTATGCGGGTACCCTTATTGATGAGGTCTGATATCATGAAGCTTTGCCTTATGTTCTTTTAGGAGTGTTATAGATTTTGGGGGTTTTTTTGGTTTTGAGGTTTTTTTGAGTTAGAGTCGTACTCTGTGACCCTGGCTGGAGTGCAGTAGCACATTCACGACCACCACAGCCTTGACCTGCTGGGTTCAGGTGATCCTTCCTCCTCAACCTTTCACGTAGCTGAAACTACAGGCACGTGCCACCACACCTGGCTGATATTTTATGTTATGTTATGTCATGTCATGTCATGTCATGTCATTGTAGAGGTGAGGTCTCACCAAGTTGCCCAAGCTGGTCTTGAGCCTGTGAGCTCAGGCAATCCTCTCACCTCTGCCTTCCAAAGTGCTGGAATTATAGGTGTGAGCCACCGTGCCTGGCCTAGATTTTGGTATTATATTTAAGTGTCTGATCCATTCTGACTTCATTTTTTTAATGATGTTAAGAGCCCACCTTAGCCGGGCTCGGTGGCTCAGCCTGTAATCCTGCGCCTTTGGGAGGCTGAGGTGAGTGGATTGCCTGAGCTCGCGGGTTCGAGACCTGCCTGGGCAGGCGAGACCTCATCTCTACAATAAAATCAAAAAATTAGCTGGACGTGGTAGCGCGTGCCTGTAATTCCGGCTACACGGAAGGCTGAGGCGGAAGGATCGCCGGAGCCCAGCAGGTCGAGGCTGTGGTGGCCGGGAGCGGCCACTGCACTCCAGTCTGGTCGACAGAGTGAAACTCCAACTCAAAAAAAAAAAAAAAGAGTCCAACTTCATTCTTTTGTATGTGGATATCCACTTTTCCCAGCACTGTTTGTTGAAAAGACTGCCTTTTCCCTGTTGAATCAAGCTATTTTTAATGTACTTTTTTTCCAGATTGATTTTTACCAGTTGACATATGGTAACTTGCCCTGCCTAGAGCAGATGTAGGCTAGACTCAAGGCAATACATAATCACTTCCCTTCCTTTCTCTCTTTACTGTGTTCTTTCCCTCTTTCTCTCTGCCAAGTCTCTCCTATTATAATCTGGCCCTCACCTCTAAAGGATACTGTCAGTTTAGGCCAGTCCAGGAAATCAGGTGGTTTTCTAACATATTCCTTGTTGAGGGAAGAAATGATTTAGAACCTGAGGCGGCTGGACAGCAGGATCTGTCTGGGCCATTACAGATTTAATCCCAGCCTTTTAAAAGATAAATAGAACTGTATGAATCACAGTGCTTATAAGTGATTCAAAAACAATAGTTAAAATTAACTGTATAGCCAGAGAGCAGGAGTCTAGAATTTGGGCAAGAGAAAGTAAAAAATGAGAGGGTACTAAATGTGCTTTTGTGTTGTTTTTAAGGTGGTGGAGGTAGGGCTACTATTTAAACATTTTTATTGATTAAAAAAAAATTATGAGCCGGACTTGGTGGCTCAGCCTGTAATCCCGTGCTTTGGGAGACTGAGGTGAGTGGATTTCCTGAGCCCACGGGGTCGAGACACCATCTCTACAATAAATCAAAAAATTAGCTGGGCTTGGTAGCGCGCACCTGTAGTTCCAGCTACTTGGAAGGCTGAAGTGGAAGGATCACCGGAGCCCAGCAGGTCAAGGCTGCAGTGGCCGGGAGCGGCCACTGCACTTCAGTTTGGGCGACAGAGTGAGACTACAACTCAGAAAAAAAAATTATGGCTGGGTGCTGTGGCTCATGCCTGTAATGCCAACACTCCCTGAGGCGGGAGGATTGCTTGAGGCCAGGAGTTTAAGAGCGTCTTGGGCAACATAGTGAGATTCCATCTCTATAAATTTTAGAAAAAAATTAAAAACCCTAGCTCATTAGGAAAAAAATCCAAGCAGTACCAAAGTATATAAAGTAAGAAATGAAAGTTCTTTGGCCTCTAGAATTCCGTCCCCGCCCTTTCTTCTTCCCTGCTTGCCACAACCACCCACACAGAGTTCCATTTTTCAAGCATGATCACTGGTTTTGTGTGTATGTGTGGTGATGGGGATCTTGCTATATTGCTCAGGCCAGTCTTGAACTCCTGACCTCAAGTGATCCTTCCTCCTCAACCTTCTAAAATATTGAGATTAGAGGGATGAGCCACTGCACCTGACCGTGATCACTGTTAACAGTGTAGCATGGGCAGTATGTTTATTTAAGTGGACTTTTTTTTTTGTCTCACTCTCTCACCCAGGCTGGAGTGCAGTGGCATGCTCACGGCCACTGCAGCTTCGACCTGCTGGGCTTAGGCAATCCTTCTGCCTCAACCTTCCAAGTAGCGGGAACTACAGACGTGCGCTACCACGCCCGGCTAATTTTTATTTTATTGTAGAGACGAGGTCTCACCAAGTTGCCCAGGCTGGTCTTGAACCCCCTGGGCTCAGGCAATCCATTCACCTCAGCCTCCCAAAGCACGGGATTACAGGCTGAGTCACCGAGCCCAGCTGGTGGAATTTTAATAATGGAAACAACACAGGGGAAATGGAGATCAGCACTCAGGCTTTAAATATAGAGGAAAAGGCCAGGCGCGGTAGCTCATACCTGTAATACTAGCACTTTGGGAGGTCAAGGCAAGAGTATTGCTTGAATCCGGGATTTTGAGACCAGCCTGGACAACACAGCGAGACCTTGTCTCTACAAAAAAAAAAAATCAAAAAATTAGCGGGTCATGGTGGCATGTGCCTGTAGTCCCAGCTACTTGGGAGGCTTGAGATAGAAGGATCACCTGAGCTGAGGTGGCCAAGGCTGGGGTGAGCCGTAATAGTGTCATTGCACTCCAGCTTGAGTGACAGAGTGAGACCCCAACTCAAAATAAATAAATAGATAAATACAGAGGCAGGAAAAAATGAAATGCTTCATAGCCAGTTTTTGTATGCACAGGAGGAGAATTTGAAAAAATAAATTTCAAAAGGGAGGATTTGTGTGGTGTTGTGGAGGGTCTTACCTGCCAGACCTCTCCACGTCTTAACTCCTGAGGCCCTAGAGAGGTGAGGCAGGCAGAAAAGATGACTTAGTCTGGGTGGAGTAGGAGGCAGAGTTGGGGAGTGAGGCCCAGTACACTGGAGCCCAGCTGAGGGGCTGAATTCCATGTCATCCCTTTCTAGTCTGGGCGTGTCCCTACCTCTGTCTTAGTTTTCTTCTCTTGAAATTAGGGGCAACAATACTAGGACTCACTGTATGGGTGTTGGGAGGAGTGATCGAGTGAATCCTCTACAGCCTGGCAGATGGCACACCCCAGTACATGTGGACAATGACCAGATGGGAATCATCTGAGTGCCTGTTTGGTAGACAGGAGGGAGAGAACCTTTTTATGATGTTAGTTGAGAAAGGCAACATTCTTAGTGACCTTATAAGAAGCAATCAAGCAAGTTATAAACAAAGAGCTGCCTGGAAGCTCTTCCTGAGCTTGTCTGCGTGTAAAAGTCTAGATTAATTGTGGTATGGTTTACTTCATTTTAAATTTTGATTACATGAAAACATTTACTTGTTTACTTAGTGAGATTCATTCTAATTTCATAAGATTCTGAAATCTCTTTAAATCCTCTGCTTACAAAAAAAATTGACTTCGGCAGCCATTAGTGAAACTAATTCATGCAATTTTTTTTTTTTTTTTTTTTTGAGTTGGAGTCTCACTCTGTCGCCCAGACTGGAGTGCAGTGGCTGCTCCCAGCCACTGCAGCCTCGACCTGATGGGCTCCGGCGATCCTTCCGTCTCAGCCTTCCAGGTAGCTGGAACTACAGGCGCACGCTACCACGCCTGGCTAATTTTTGATTTATGTAGAGATGAGGTCTTGCCAAGTTGCCCAGGCAGGTCTCGAACCTGCGGGCTCAGGCAATCCACTCACCTCAGCCTCCCAAAGGCGCAGGATTACAGGCTGAGCCACTGAGCCCGGCAATTCATGCAATTTTTAAGGAGGTTATATTTAGACTCAGAAGGATTATGAAGTTTGTGGGAAACGTCTTCTTTTCTTTTCTCTTTTTTTGTGATAGAGTCTCACTCTGTCACCCAGGCTGGACAATACAGTACAACACAGTATGTCAGGGTTCCATGATGATGCTGGTGATTATGAGAATTTTAGCCATATGATGTTTACCATGAGCCAGGCATATTCTACGTGCTTTTCAGATATTAGCTTATTTAATTTCTACAGGGGTGAAATAAAAATACCATAACTATCTCTTCTTTACAAATGAAGAAAATAAAGCACAGAGAGGTTAAACCACGTCTCCATACATCTATTAAGTAGTTGAGTTGAGACTTGCACTCTCTCAATCTGTCTCCAGAGACTGCTGTTAACCGCTACCCTATGACAGGGGAGCAGGGATGGCACATTCATCAGCTGGGGGGGGCATCTTTCAGAGAGAGGATTTAAGAACAACTAGTTGCTTACTAATTGCTTACTAAATGAAAGATACATCACTTAATCATCTTCATTGGTAATCAGAAATTCTAAAAGGGTTTTGTGGGGGATTTTTTTGTCTTTGAGAAAATTGTTTCTTATAAAGTATGGTTTAATTTTTTACTTTTTATATAACACCATGAAGTGGATTTGTCATTATGTATGTCTTAGTATTAATCTTAAGTTAGCTATTGACCCAAAATAACCTCCTACAATTTACATAGGTTAAAAGATATCATTAAATATAGAAACTAGTAAATGGAAGGGTAGCACAAAAGGAAAATTTTGGAGGATCTGAAGCTTCTTTTATTTCCACCTTGCCCATTTTGTAAAGGGTATTCTACTTATACTTATTCTAAAATGTCCACATTCCTTACAGTGTAGGACAAGCTATTTTAAAATAACATGATAGCCTTGCTTTTTACTGTTATCTGTGGATTCATTATAAAGATTCTAACAGCTGGGCTCGGTGGCTCAGCCTGTAATCCTGCGCCTTTGGGAGGCTGAGGTGAGTGGATTGCCTGAGCCCGCGGGTTCGAGACCTGCCTGGGCAACTTGACGAGACCTCATCTCTACAATAAATCAAAAATTAGCCAGGCATGGTAGCACACGCCTGTAGTTCCAGCTACCTGGAAGGCTGAGGCAGAAGGATCGCCGGAGCCCAGCAGGTCGAGGCTGCAGTGGCCGGGAGCTGGCGACAGAGTGAGACTCTAACTCAAAAAAAATAAATAAATAAAGATTCTAACATTGTTGCCTTGGTGAATTTGCCTTGTTGGGGCTACGTGTACTGCCTTTACCTTGCTCTGATTTAAAGTTTTTTTTTCTTTTCAATCAGTTTTATCAGGTTGAAACTTGCCCTGATTTGATCTTACAATGGAGACAAGTAGGGCATAAGATGTGGTGGGGGCAGGAGGCACTTATAGCTTTTATTTCAGGTGCATGAAGTCTTGCATTTTATTGCCTCCCTGCTGGTGGTTATGTTAGGTAGGTAGGTCCCTTCCATTTGATTATAAGAGTATAAGCGCCGGGCTCGGTGGCTCAGCCTGTAATCCCGCGCCTTTGGGAGGCTGAGGTGAGTGGATTGCCTGAGCCCTCGGGTTCGAGACCCGCCTGGGCAGCGAGACCTCATCTCTACAATAAATCAAAAAATCAGCCAGGCGTGGCAGCGCATGCCTGTAATTCCGGCTACTCGGAAGGCTAAGGCAGAAGGATCGCCAGAGCCCAGCAGGTCGAGGCTGCGGTGGCCGGGAGCGGCCACTGCACTCCAGTCTGGGCGACCGAGTGAGACTCCAACTCATAAAAAAAAAAAAAAAAGAGTATAAGCATCCTCCATGCTCCTGATAGGAGTCAAACTGGCCAAGTAGGTAGCTGACTTGGAAAAATACAAGCAGCACATATATTTTGAGTAGGAGACATATTGCCAGATTTTTAGCTTATAACCCACCAAGAAAGGGAGGCAAAGAGTTGTCCTAAGAGCCCTGTGTCAACTACTCTGGAGTCTTAGCATCCTGAACATGGGTCCCTATTAATATTTATTTAGAATTCTTTAGAATCCTAAAGCTAAAGGAAATCTTGTTATCAAAAGGTTAGTGGTTTGATTCTGGGTAAGAAAATTATTAACATTTAGGAATATTCTTTCTATTTAGATCTACAGAGTTGGATTCTAACTGGTCCTGGTTTCAATTGCGTTGTATGCAAGTTGGAGGAAACGCTAACGCAGTAAGTTCAAATCAGACTTGTCATTTCTTTCTTGCTTATGTATTTATTACTTTAGAAACGTAGTTCAATACTTGCAAGTTTTGGAGGCATAATGGGATAAGGGGGTAAACCTGATGGGTTTTGGAGTTGCACAGACCCAGTTGACCTGTTTATTCAAAAATCTGTTAAACCTCTAATAAAAACAAGATATTGGCTGGGCACAGTGGCTCAGCCTGTAATCCCAGCACTTTGGGAGGCCGAGGTGAGAGAATTGCCAGAGCCCAGGGTTCAAGACCAGCCTGGGCAACTTGATGAAACCTCATCTCTACAATAAATCACAAAAACTAGCCGGGTGGGGTGGTGTGCATCTTCAGTTCCAGCTACTTGGAAGGCTGACGCAGAAGGATCACCTGAGCCCAGCAGGTCGAGGCTGCTGTGACTGTGAGCATGCCACTACACTCCAGTAGTGAATGGACGAAGAGTGAGACTCCAACTCAACAAGATGTTAGGTTGGGTGCTGGGAATAAGACAAACAAGCTCTTATAGGCAGAGACAGTCAGAGAGTAACTAAAGGAGTAAATTAATAAGAATAATAATAGGCAATGATACATGCTTTGAAGAAAATTAAAACAGAAAGTGAGAATGTAGAGACTTTTTTCTTTTCTTTTGAGTTGAAGTCTCACTGTATTGCCCAGGCTGGAGTGCAGTGGCACGCTCACAGCCACCACAGCCTCAACCTGCTGGGCTCAGGTGATCCTTCTGCCTCAGCCTTCCAAGTAGCCAGAACTACAGGCACGCGCTGCCATATCCAGCTAATGTTTTTGATATGTTGTAGAGACAAGATCTCACCAAGTTGCCCAGGGTGGTCTCAAACCTCTGGGCTCAGGCAATCCTCTCGCCTCAGACTCCCAAAGTGCTGGGATTACAGGCTTGAGCCACCGCACCCGGCCCAGCTAATTAAAAAAAATTTTGTATAGAGACTGAGCCTCACTATGTTGCCCAGGCTGGTCACAAGCTCCTGGCCTCAGCAGTCATCCTGCCTCAGCCTCCCAGAGTGCTGGGATTACAGGTATGAACTACCATGCTTGCCTCTAATCAGGACTTTTAATTCATGAACAATCAATTTCCAGTGAGACTCAGACTCAGAAAATATATATATTAGCTGGGCATGGTAGTAAGTGCTTGTGGTCCCAGCTACTCAGGAGACTGAGATGGGAGGATTGCTTGAACCCAGGAGTTTGAGGTTACAGTGAGCCAAGATTGTACTATTGTATACCAGCCTGGGTCACGGAGCCTGTCTCTAAAGAAAGAAAAACAGTCCTGAATAGAAACCATCCCCAAAGTAAAGTTTAGAATGACAGAGTAGCCGGGCATGGTAGTGCGCGCCTGTAGTTCCAGCTACTTGGAAGGCTGAGGCGGAAGGATCGCCAGGACCCAGCAGATTGAGGTTGCGGTGGCCGGGAGCATGCCACTGCTCTCCAGTCTGGGCAATAGAGTGAGACTCCAAAAAATAAAAATAAAAAAAAAGAATGACAGGTAGTTTAACAGAGAAATGAAGACTACTTATTTGATTTTGTAACGCAAACCTTATATCTAGTTTTACCAAAATGCTGTATGAATGTTGCACTTGTGGAAGGAGTTCCTTTTTTATAAGAAAATTTTTATTTTAGAACTTTTTATGATGTTTAAATTATTTTTGTTTTCACTAGTATTTTTTTAAATCCCTCATTACATGAAGTAGCATTTTAGGTCTCCATGTTGGATTTAATGCAGTATTTCTATTCATCTGCTTGCTTTCCTCTGTAGTCTTCCTTTTTCCATCAACATGGGTGTGCCACCAGTGACACCAATGCCAAATACAACAGCCGCACTGCTCAGCTCTATAGGGAGAAAATCAAGTCGCTCGCCTCCCAAGCAACACGGAAGCATGGTACTGATGTAAGTCCCTGGAAGGCTGGTTTTTCCTTTTTAGGTAAACATTTGTTCTATGAAAAAGTAGTTTTTATCCTGAGTAATAAAACTTTTTGACTTGAATTCTCTTGCAAGCAAACAGTGTACAGTTGATTCTCATTAGTTATGTTCTGTGAATTCGCCATGATCCTGAATTAGTGAAAACTGAAACTTTACTTCTAGGAGAAATACAGGATTAGGTTTCTATGAACCTCTGGTCACATTTTTTTCCACTGATCAATATATAACCTTATTTAATGTGTTTCTCTATTTAAAGATACCTTATTTAATATTGCTGGCTCATGAACATTGGACTTATGGGAAAGGGGTTATAACTCATGCCTGATTGAAGCTTATTTAACATGTTTGTTTTCTCTACAATTAAAAGGCACGTCACAGCCTTCATGTGCCTAGGCACATTAGGATGCGCTTGAGGGCCATTTTAAGCAATGAAATCATCAGTGAAAGCACACAAATGTGAAAACCATGATACTAGTTAGACTGCAAAAGGGACACTTATTTACTAGTATGAGAACTGACAGAACAAGGCAGAGTGTGCCTTGTTCTACCTCAGCTGGGAACATGCTTCTCAGCAGCTCATTTTTTGCTGCTCTGTGCTTGTCTGTGAATGACTGTGAAGACTCTATGAGGGCTGATTTGGGGTTTATGAATAAATTTTAGCAAGTAAGTAAAGTTACAAATATGGAATCCATGAGTAATGAAGATTGACTGTAGTTTGGAACCTGCACTTAGATATGAAATCCTTAATCTTTCCTTTTCAGAAATGGCTCGTGGATCTGGGGCACTTCCTCAGGGTTTGGAAGCAAAATTCACTGGATTGATATATTACTAAAATGTACTGAGGAGCCTTGCGTCAGCATGTTACTGATTTTATAATAAAGGAAAGTACCAATCTATAGGAAGCAAGTCTCTAGAAGGGGGGTGAAGAGTAGGAAATAAAACCCTTTGCAGACAGATGAAATGCTAAACCCTATTTTATATTTTTGTTCTAGCTGTGGCTTGATAGTTGTGTGGTTCCATCTTTGTCCCCTCCACCAAAGGAGGAAGATTTCTTTGCCTCTCATGTTTCTCCTGAGGTATGTAATATTCTTCAGTTTTGAAGTGTGCCTACTCTGACAGCTATAAAAGATGTATGTTTATATATTTAAAATGTTTCTGTTGAGATACATTTTAAAAGCTAAGTTATAACAAGAAACCCTGAAACATCACTTGCACAAGAGAGAAATGACTATCTTCAAAGTTCATAGTTAGGCTGACCAGAGTTGACTGGTGGACTTGTTTTGTAAATCTCAACATGTGGCTTCCATCTCAGGATCTAAAGTAGCTACTTTAGTTTAAGACCTTTCCCAGCTAATGGGAAGAGGACAGCACCATAAACCTGTGAGTAGTGCATTACACTACAGTCCTACCAGGGCTACGAGGTCACTAGACAATAGGAATTTTTCAAAGTCTTACTCTGTCACTCAGGCTGAAGTGCAGTGGCACGCTCACTGCTACCGCATCCATCCTCGACCTGCTGGGCTCAGGCGATCCTTCCGCCTCAGCCTTCCAAGTAGCTGGAACCACAGGTGTGCATGCCACCATGCCCGGCTAATTTTTTATTTATTTATTGTAGAGATGAGGTCTCTCCAAGTTGTCCAAGCTGGTCTCAAACCCCTGGGCTCAAGCAATCCTCTTGCCTCTGCCTTCCAAAGTGCTGGAATTAGCCGGGCTCGATGGCTCAGCCTGTGCCTTTGGGAGGCTGAGGTGAGTGGATTGCCTGAGCCCGCGGGTTCAAGACCTGCCTGGGCAGGCGAGACCTCATCTCTACAATAAATCAAAAATTAGCTAGGCGTGGTGGTGCATGCCTGTAATTCCGGCTACTCGGAAGGCTGAGGCGGAAGGATCACCGGAGCCCAGCAGGTCGAGGCTGTGGTGGCCAGGAGCGGCCACTGCACTCCAGTCTGGGTGACAGAGTGAGACTCCAACTCCAAAAAAAAAAAAAAAAAATTAGCCAGGCATGGTAGCACGCGCCTGTAGTTCCAGCTACTTGGAAGGCTAAGCAGAAGGATCACCGGAGCCCAGCAGGTCGAAGCTGCAGTGGCCAGGAGCGGCCAGTCTGGGCGATAGAGTGAGACTCCAACTAAAAAAAAACAAAAAAAAAAAACAAAGTGCTGGGATTGCAGTCATGAGCCACTGCACCCGGCTTCCATTATCATCTTATGGGTCAAGAGTCATATATGAAGTATGTTGTTGACTAAAACATTATATGTGGTGCATGACTATAGATAGATATGTATTCACTCAAGAAGTGGATCTTAAATGTCCCCCACCCCTGTTGATATGAACTGGACTTAGTGATTCATTTCCCAAGACTAGAGTATGGATAGGGAAAAATTGACTTTAGAGTGGAAAAAACTGGTAAACACCACCTTAACCAAGTAATCTAGGTACACATCACTAGTGTTAAGTCATGTTAACATGATACACCGAAAACTATTCTTCCCTAAAACCTGAGTCTATCATGAGAAAACATCAGATGAGAGCCCAAACTGAGGGACATTCTACAAAATACCTGACCAATACCCTTCAAAAGTTTCAAGGTCACAAAAAACAAGGAAAGACTGAGAAACTGTCACAAACCAGAGGAGACCAAGGAGGCTTGGCAAGTAAGTGCTGTGTGGGATCCTGAACTGGATCCTGGAGCAGAAAAAGACATTGGCAGAGAGCTAGTGAAATCTGAGTTTAAAGTCTGGAGTTTAACCAATAGTGTTGTACCAGTGATAGTTTCTTAGTTTTGACAGATGTACTATGAGTATTTTAATTTTAGAGGAAGCTGGGTGAAGGGTATATTGAAACACTCTGTACTATCTTTGCAACTGTTATGTAAATTTGAATTACCCCAAAATTTGTAAAAATGTTATTTTATGGCCAGGCTCGGCGGCTCAGCCTGTAATCCCAGCACTTTGGGAGGCCGAGGCGAGTAGATTGCCTGAGTCTGTGGGTTCAAGACCAATCTGGGCAACTTGGCAAGACCTCATCTCTACAATAAATCAAAAATTATCCGGGCATGGTAGCATGCACCTGTAGTTCCAGCTACTTGGAAGGCTGAGGCAGAAGGATCACCAGAGCCCAGCAGGTTGATGCTGTGGTGGCTGTGAGTGTACGTGCTACTGCACTCCAGCCTGGGCGAAGGAGTGAGATTCCAACTCAAAAAAAAAATGTTATTTCACAAAAGGCGTGAAAATAAGAAATTTGAGCATTGAAGGAGATTTAGGAATAGACATGTTTTAAGCCAAGCATAGTGGTAAATGCCTATAGTCCAGCTACTTGGGAGGCTGAGCAGAAGGATCTCTTGAGCCTAGGAATTCAAGGTTACAGTGAGCTGTGATCACGACACTGTACTTCAGCCTGGGCAATACAACAAGACCCATCTCTTTAAAAAAAAAAAGCAGATATGAGCCGGGCTCGGTGGCTCAGCCTGTAATCTCGCACCTTTAGGAGACTGAGGTGAGTGGATTGCCTGAGCCCACGGGTTCGAGACCCGCCTGGGCAACTTGGCGAGACCTCATCTCAACAATAAATCAAAAATTAGCCGGGCATGGTGGCGCGCACCTGTAGTTCCAGCTACTTGGAAGGCTGAGGCGGAAGGATCGCCAGAGCCCAGCAGGTCGAGGCTGCGGTGACCAGGAGTGGCCACTGCACTCCAGTCTGGGCGACAGAGTAAGACTCCAACTCAAAAAAAATCTGGGCTCGGTGGCTTAGCCTGCAATCCTGCGCCTTTGGGAGGCTGAGGTGAGTGGATTGCCTGAGCCCACGGGTTCAAGACCCGCCTGGGCAGGTGAGACCTCATCTCTACAATAAAATCAAAAAATTAGCCGGGCGTGGTAGCACACGCCTGTAATTCCGGCTACTCAGAAGGCTGAGGCGGAAGGATCGCCGGAGCCCAGCAGGTCGAGGCTGTGGTGGCCGGGAGCGGCCACTGCACTCCAGTCTGGGCGACAGAGTGAGACTCCAACTCAAAAAAAAAAAAAAAAGAAGCAGATATGTTTTGATATTTTATCCCTGCTTTCCACTAAGCAGTGATTTAGATGGTGGATATTTAAACTGTTAGTTTTTTTTCTCCTGCTTTGACTTGTTTGGTTTGTTTTTTTTTTTTGCCTGTTTTCTTGCTTTGTCTGCTAATGATTTTTCTCACTTTGTTTCAGGTGAGTGACACAGCGTGGGCATCAGCACCACCAGAACCATCTTTTTTAACACCAAGGGCTGTGGAAACTACTCCAGAAAATAACGAAGGTGGAATCCTTAGAACTGTCTTGTAATGCTATTCTATGGTTCAATGGAATGCTATCAAACTATTAAAAATTAAGATGAAGACCCTTCTATACTAACAGGAAGTGAAATCCATGATAGATTATGAAATGGAGGGAAATACTTCTGAATATGGAATGTGATCTCATTTTTTAAAAAAGAAACAAAAACGTACTCAAAGAAAACATTCTGAAAGGCACATACCAAATTATTAACTAGAGAATGAAATTGCTGAGGATTTTTAGCTTCTACTTGATATAGTGTTGAAGTGTCTCAACTTTTATAATGAGTATGTTACTTTTATAATTAGAAAATAAAATTTCAATTTAAAAACCATTATATAAATAGTAGATACCTAATGATTCACATTTGATGACTTTACTGTAAGATTACATTTCTGGTAAATATACTTATATCAATTGCTTACAAACTAAAAATCTCACAATATGAATAGTCAGCTCTTTGTGTTATAAAAATGTGCATCTTTTGTTAGCCAGGATGTTAATAGAAATTAGTAACAAAGCCAGGCTCAGTGGCTCAGCCTGTAATCCCGCGCCTTGGGAGGCTGAGGTGAGTAAATTGCCTGAGCCCACAGGTTCAGGACCCGCCTGGGAAACTTGGTGAGACCTCATCTCTACAATAAATCAAAAAATTAGCCGGGTGTGGTAGCGCACACCTGTAGTTCCAGCTACTTGGAAGGCTGAAGCGAAAGGATCGCTGGAGCCCAGGAGGTCGAGGCTGCAGGGACCGGGAGCAGCCACTGCACTGCAGTCTGGGTGACAGAATGAGACTTCAACTCAAAAAAAAACAAGAAAAATAAAAATAAAAAAAAGAAATTAATAACAGAAGTGAAACTTTGGACAACTAAGCAGCGAACATAGGATGGGTACAATAAGAAGTGCTGGCTACAGCTGAGAATGGTGGCGCAAGCCTGTAATCCCAGCAGTTTGGGAGGCCAAGGCATGAGGATTGCCTGAGCCCACAGGTTCGAGATCAGCCTGGGCAACATGGTGACACCTTGTCTTACAATAAAAAAAAAAAAGCGCTGGAAAAATAAAGCAGAATTCCTTCTTTACTCTTTAAGCAGACTAAATTCAGGTGGATGAAAGATTTAAATGAACATCTGATGGTCCTAGAAGAAAACATGAGTAAAACTTTTTCATTATCCTGGAACAGGGAGGCTTTCTATGCATATTCTAACCTCATAAAAGGAAAAGATTAATAAATCTGACTATATATGAATTTAACATTTCTATTCTGAAAAAGAACTTCAAATGGTAAACATTTGCAATTTATATATGGGCAAAAGACATGTTTTCTTAATATGCAAAGAAGACTATTGCATATCATCTGATTTGGCTGGTTTTGCATGACTTTTTTTTTTTTTTTTTTTTGAGTTGGAGTCTCACTCTGCTGCCCAGACTGGAGTGCAGTGGCAGCTGCCGGCAACCACAGTCTCGACCTGCTGGACTCCGGCGATCCTTCCGCATCAGCCTTCCAAGTAGCTGGAACTACAGGCGTGCCCTACCATGCCCGGCTAGTTTTTGATTTATTGTAGAGATGAGGTCTCGCCAAGTTGCCCAGGCGGGTCTTGAACCCACGGGCTCAGGCATGATTTTCAACCTGTGATTTTTTTTTTTTGAGTTGGAGTCTCACACTGTCACCAGGCTGGAGCGCAGTGGCATGCTGACAGCCACCGCAGCCTTGACCTACTGATCTCAGGTGATCCTCCCGCCTTAGCCTTCCACCAGCCCTCGCCACCACACCCAGCTAATTTTTTTATTTACTGTAGAGATGAAGTCTCGCCAAGCTGCCCAGACTGGTCTGGAACCCATGAGCTCAGGCAATCCTCTCACCTCGGCCTCCCAAAGTGCTGGAATTATAGACATGAGTCACCAAGCATGACCCAATTTTTTTTTTTTTTGGTGAAGTCTCTGTCACCCAGGCTAGAGTGCAGTGGCACACTTATGGCCGTTGCAGCCTAGACCTGCTGGGCACAGGCAGGCCTTCCACCTCAGCCTTCTAAGTTACTAGAACTACAGGTGTACACCACCACACCCAGCTAACTTTTCTTGATTTATTGTAGAGACGAGGTCTCACCAAATTGCCCAGGCTGGTCTCGAACCTGTGGACTCAGGCAATCCTCTCATCTCCACCTCCCAAAGTGCTGGGATTACAGGCCACTGCACCTGGCTGATTTTTTTTTCTTTTTTGCACTCATTTTTTTAGACATATGACCTTAGATGCCTGCAAAGAAGATGTTTATACACCTCCAGCTAGAGTTTTGCTTTTTTATATCTTAGCTTTTATACTCCACTACAGTCATACTCGTTCTTGGATTCTTTCCTGTGCTTGCTTTCTGTTTTGCTTGAAATGTGACTCTCTCCTGAGCAGCATGGGGCTGACTCCTTATTGGATTTCAGCTTTAAGTCCAGCCAGCAAGCACTCCCAGTCACAACTAACTGCATTTATGTATTTTTTTCTTCCTCATAACACAGTACACCCCAGTTCTGAATTACCGTGTCTGTTAGTTTGTATGTCTACTGTGCATCCCCTTTGCTGAACTGTGAGCTCCTCTTATGGAGAGATTATTTTTTAAGATGAGAAATCTGGCTGGACTCGATGACTCGGCCTGTAATCCCAGCCTTTGGGAGGCTGAGGCAAGTGGATTCCTGAGCCCGCAGGTTTGAGACCAGCCTGGGCAACTTGACGAGACCTCATCTCTACAATAAATTAAAACTTAGCTGGGTGTAGTAGCACACACCTGTAGTTCCGGCTACTTGGAAGGCTGTGGCAGAAGGATCGCTGGAGCCCAGTGGGTCAAGGCTGCAGTGGTCTTGAGCGTGCCACTGCATTCTAGCCTGAACGACAGAGTAAGACTCTGACTCAAAAAAAAAAAAAAGAAATCTGCCTGAGCCACTGAGTGATTTACCATTAACCATATCCGTAAAGAGAGAAGAAATAATAAATAAATAACATGGTGGATCTGGTGCGGTGGCTCACGCTTGTAATCCCAACACTTTGGGAGACCAAGGTGAGAGGATTGCCTGAGCCCACGGGTTCAAGACCAGCCTGAGCAATTTGGCGAGACCTCATCTCTACAATAAATCAAAAAATTAGCTGGGCATGGTGGTGCATGTCTGTAGTTCCAGCTGCTTGGAAGGCTGAGGCAGAAGGATAACCTGAGCCCAGCAGGTTGAGACTGCAGTGGCCATCAGTATGCTACTGCACTCCAGTCTGGGCAGTAAAGAGTGAGACTCCAACTAAAAAAAAAAAATAGTTGTGCTCGTTCATCCTGTTTTGCCTGTTTAAACATCTTAACCAGAATTTACCTTTTAGATACTTATAAAAATGAAACAGTGGAGTTTCCACTAAACCACTGTTGGACCCGATGTTTTATTTATTTATTTTTATTTTTATTTTTTTGAGTTGGAGTCTCACTGTTGCCCAGACTGGAGTGCAGTGGCTGCTCCCGGCCACTGCAGCCTCGACCTGCTGGGCTCCAGCGATCCTTCCTCCTCAGCCTTCCAAGTAGCCGGAATTACAGGCATGCGTTACCATGGCCGGCTGATTTTTTGATTTATTGTAGAGATGAGGTCTCACTGCCCAGGTGGGTCTCGAACCCGCGGGCTCAGGCAATCCACTCACCTCAGCCTCCCAAAGGCACGGGATTACAGGCTGAGCCACCGAGCCTGGCTAAATTAATTTTTAAAAATAATTAACATACCATAAAATTCACCCTTTCAAAGTATACAGTTTGGTGATTTTTAGTATATTCATAAGGTTGTGGTGTAAATACCACTATCTCATTTCAGAATATTTCCAACAGCCCATGAACTACATACAGTAAGTCCCCTACCTTCAAATTACAAACTTTAGTAATGCACACATGCATTTTTTATGTATTATTTTTCTCCACCAGGTGACAATATAGCCTATTAAATACATACAGTACTATATAGCCAATTTTGTTAGTTGGGTACCTAGGCTAACTGTTGTACTTATAACAAATGGACTTATGAACATGCTCTCGGAACCATGCTCATTTGTATGTCGGGGGCTTCCTTTACCTATTAATAGTCGCTTCCCATTTCCCTCTGCCCTTGGCAACCACTAGTCTAGTTTCTAGTTCTATGGATTTGTCTATTCTGGACATTTCATATATATGGAACCATGTGATATGTGGTCTTTTGTGACTGGCTTCTTGTCTTTATCTTAATTTTTTCAAGTTCATCCGTGTTGTAACATCTATCAGTACTTCATTCCTTTTTATGGCCAAATAATATTCCATTGAATGAATAAACTACATTTTGTTTATCTATTTTTAGAGTAATAAATAGGCCAAGTGTGGTGGCTCACACCTATAATCCCAGCATTTTGGGAGGCCAAGGCGAGAGGATTATCTGAGCCCAGGGGTTTGAGACTAGCCTGGGCAACTTGGTGAGACCTCGTCTCTACAATAAACCAAAAATTAGCCAGGGGTGGTGGCACATGCCTGTAGTTCCAGCTATTTGGAAAGCTGAGGTGGGAGGATCACCTGAGCCCAGTAGGTCAAGGCTGCAGTGGCCTTGAGGGCATCACTGCACTCCAGCTTGGGCAACAGAGTGAGACTCCAACTCAAAATAAAAAAGTAATAAATGTAACAAATATATTTTTATATTTTTATATATTTTTATATATAAAAATATATATATTTTTATATTTTTATATGTTATATAAAAATATATGTTATATATTTTTATATAACAAATATATTTTTAATGAAAACCTAATAGAGTTCCCAACCAGGATCACTTTTTAAGTAAAGTAGAAAACACAGCAAATTTCTTGGCAGCTGAAAATGTAGGTTTCCATCATTGATGTAATTGATGTTAGAATTTCCAAATATTAACATATAACATATGTCAGGTCTATAGTTCACATATGTGCTAGGTATCTTTATGACTGGTCACTTTAAAAACACCAACTTATGAGTTAAAATTCTGAATGATATTAATGGAAGAGGCCACTAGCATTTTTATTCTTAAGGCCATTGGATAAAAAATATACTTCTAGCCGGGCTCGGTGGCTCAGCCTGTAATCCCGCGCTTTGGGAGGCTGAGGTGAGTGGATTGACTGAGCCTGTGGATTCAAGACCTGCCTGGGCAACTTGGCGAGACCTCATCTCTACAATAAATCAAAAAATCAGCCGGGCATGGTAGCGCATGCCTGTAATTTCGGCTACTTGGAAGGCTGAGGCGGAAAGATCGCCGGAGCCCAGCAGGTTGAGGCTGCGGTGGCCAGAAGCAGACACTGCACTCCAGTCTGGGCGACAGAGTGAGATTCCAACTCAAAAAAAAAAAAAGAAAAAAATACTCTTCTACTTCAATGGACTTTTAAATCAAAATTCTTATAATGATAAAATAGAATATGGAGCTACAAAGATGATCATTGGCAAAATTGGATAAGTTATGTAATATTGAGCAAATCAAATTATTATGCATTCAAAAACATGTTTGATAAGTATGTTTTCTGCATTAATATCAGTGTTTTAAATTTTCAGGCAGACCAGAACAAGGACCAAGTGTGGAAGGTCTTAATGTACCAACAAAGCCTGCTTTAGGTAATATGCGTAAGACCCTATATTCTGATTAAAGAATAAGACTCATTAAGAAAAAACTAAATCCTGGCCAGATGCAGTAGCTCATGCCTATAGTCCCAGCACATGGGGAGGCTCAAGGCAAAAGGATCGCCTGAGCCCAGGAGGTCCAGGCTGTGGTGAGCCATGATTGTGCCACTGCACTCCAACCTGGGCAACAGAGTGAGACTCAACTCAAAAAAAAAAAAAGAAAAGAAAGAAATCTTGTCTTTGCATTCTGCCTAGGTGTCTCAACTTATAAAATAAAAGAAATATAAATATAAAATAAAAGAACATCATGATTTAATCTATTAATGTGATTTTATTAAGCAAAAGTTGCTATATTAGCCGGGCTCGGTGGCTCAGCCTGTAATCCCACGCCTTTGGGAGGCTGAGGTGAGTGGATTGCCTGAGCCCGCGGGTTCGAGACCCGCCTGGGCAGCGAGACCTCATCTGTACAATAAATCAAAAAATCAGCCAGGCGTGGTAGCTCATGCCTGTAATTCCAGCTACTTGGAAGGCTGAGGGGAAGGATCGCCGGAGCCCAGCAGGTCGAGGCTGCGGTGGCTGGGAGCGGCCACTGCACTCCAGTCTGGGCAACAGAGTGAGACTCCAACTCAAAAAAAAAAAAAAAAAGTTGCTATATTTTAGTCAGATTAATGGATATGAAATGCCGCAATCTGTACACGCAGCCAGGATTCTTGTAGGTGCTTTTTACTGGCTGGTTTATGTTGGCTGGTTTACATTCCCAAAATAAGCAGTGGTCAGAACATCCACACTATTCCTTTTTACTCAAGAACTCAGCATTTTCTTCTCTTTCTGATTTTATAGTAGGTGAACTTTAATTTTTCATTATCGGAGAATTATAATTTCAAATTGGTACATGTTATATTACATTAATTGGAAAGCAGCTGCTTTGGTGAAATATAACTGTTAGAAATATTCTTGACATTTTCATCATGTATTAAACTCATCAGAGATTGGGAATAGGTTAGGTGACTACTACAATACAAATCTAAAAGAAAACGATAGAGAGAAAAATTTCTGTAGATATCTTTTTCACATGAAATGTAATGATGGTATTTTCTCCGTAGGGCTAAAAATTGTAACTTTTTGCTATTTGTGAGTTTTTGCTGTCTTTTCCTATCAAAGTACATTCTTGTCTTTAGAAGAGAAAGTAAGATTTTATTTTTGCTGGGTTTTTAAACATCCTAAATTTCTTAGAAACCTAAGATTAAAATGTACTCAGAAAATGATCTTTAAGAAACTTTCTCTAAAAGCACCACATATTTTTGTATAATTTAGAAAGCACTGCCACTAAAATAATAGAATGCTTTCTATTTCTTTTGGCTAATATGGTAAAATCTATATAAAACCAAAGTGTAAAAATACATCACTGATTGCTTTAGTTGTACACATAATGCCTGACTAACTTGATATTTTATAATAATTTTCAAAGTTTTTGAGGAGGAGATCTTAATAGAAGAGTTTGTTCTAATAGGCATCTGTATGTGCTCCTGAAGTGCTGAATGGGGCAAGCTCACACTATTTCTCTTCAGTGTGGTGTTCAAAAATACGTTTTCTCTGAGTTGGTTACCACATGGAAATATTTAGTTCTCCATTTGGTTGAAGCTCTGTTCATCTAACATTTGCCCATATACTTGAGTCTTCTGGATAACAAACTCGTGTGGAAAATGTTATCTCTTAAGCAATAATGTACAGTATCTTAGCATGTTAAAAGACTCTAAAAAAGAAAAATATGTATGATTTCTATTGGTCTGACTTTTTCATTTTTATTTTTTGGCAGAGGTTTCTTCTATCATAAAAAAGAAACCAAATCAAGCTAAAAAAGGAGTGAGTATTATGCAATTATGTATAAAATATCTAGTAGTTTTGTTTTAAAACAGAATTTATTGAGATCACAGAAAAGCTCCCACAGTGGGAGGAGACCCGAGGCAATTGCCCATAGTTTGGTTTTAAAACTAAAAAGCCACTTGGTCGTTTTAGTTTTATTTTTTTATTTTGAGTCATATTATAATAAATGTGGCTTTGATATAGAGTATATGTTTTGTTCAAAGAGATTAATGTTATACTTAGTGAATTAAATATTTCTTCTGTCTATGACAAAATTCTAAAAAAAATTAACAAAGGCCCCTTGGGAGTTTTTCTCTTGCTTGTGTAGTTCTATAAGCAATGATGTCTTGCGAGGCTAGAGGGTAGTTGTCTGGTGAACTTTCAAATACAGAGATGTGTTTCAGAGCACCAGCTTTGGAGACAAGTACCAGGGTTTGAATCCTGACCTCGCCACTTATTGGTTGTGTGATCTTGGCTTTGTTGCATAACTTGCATGAATGAACTTTAGTTCCCTCATCCGTACACTAAGATATGAGGGATAGTACAGTTGATCTGCATCCAAGGAATAAACCAACCACAGATCAAAAATATTTGAAAAAACGGCCAGACACAGTGGCTCATGCCTATAATCCCAGCACTTTGGGAGGCTAGGGAGGAGATTGCTTGAGCTCAGGTGTTCTAGACCAGCCTGGTCTACATAGCGAGACCTCATCTCTGCAAAAAATCAAAAAAATTAGCCAAGTGTGGTAGCACATGCCTGTAGTACCACTTACTCGAGAGACTGAGATGAAGGATTGTCTGAGTTTAGGAGGTTGAGTTTATGGTGAGCTGTAATCGTGCCACTGCACTCCAGCCTAGGCAACAGAGTGAAACCTTTACTCAAAAAAAAAGAATACAACAATAATAATACAAGTTGGGCCAGGCACAGTGGCCCACACCTATAATCCCAGCACTTTGGGAGGCCAAGGTGAGAGGATTGCCTGAACCCACGGGTTCGAGAACAGCCTGGGCAATTTGGCAAGACCTCATCTCAACAATATATCAAAAATTAGCTGGGCATGGTGGCGCTTGCCTATAGTTCCAGCTACTTGGAAGACTGAGGCGGAGGGATTGCCTGAGCCCAGCAGGTCAAGGCTGCAGTGACCATGAACATGCCACTGCACTCCAACCTGGGCAACAGAGTGAGACTCCAACTCAAATAATAATAATAATTTTTAAATATAATATTAGCAACTATTTGCATAGCACTTACATTGTATTAGGTATTACTAGTAATCTAGAGATGATTTAAAGTATACTGGAGGATGTGCATGGGGTATACTGGAGGATGTGCATGGGTTATATGCAAATACTATGCCATTTTATATAAGGGACTGGAGCATCTGCAGATTTTGCTATTTGTGAGAATCCTGGAACCAATCCTCTGCAGATACTGAGGCATGACCATAATAATGCAAACTTCACAAAGTTGTGAGGACTAAGCCAGAGGACAGATGTAAATGCTTGTCACTACCTGGCAGGTCATAAGCACCAGTAAATGTTAGCTGTAGTTACAAAAGTTTTTAAACAACTTGGGTAGACTATTTCTTATATATCTTCTAGCTTGGGACCAAAAAAGGAAGTTTGGGAGCCCAGAAGCTGATGAATACATGCTTTAATGAAATTGAAAAACAAGCTCAGGCTGTAGATAAAATGAAGGAACAGGAAGACATTCTGGCCAAGGCAGCACCTAAGGAAGAATCAATGTAAGTTTAATTTCTTTATAGTAATATGTTTTTGGAGAATAAAATGATTAATTAAACAACACCTAGATTTGCTTTCCAAATGCCATTTATTTTTAGGCATGTATGGGGGGAGGGTACTACAAAAGAAAACTGAGAGTTCATTGACGTGTGGATTGGAAGAGAAAGAAACTAGTGCAAGGGGGACAGCAACAATTTCTGGTTGAAACTGTGAGGGCAGGACTGGGGTGGTGCCAATGAGAAAGGAGAGACAGGGATGCATCAAGAGATATTGATTGACCTGAAAGATGCCGCTTCATACCCACTAGGACAGCCATAATAAAAAGACAGACAATAGGAAGTATTGGCCAGGATGTGGAGAAATTGGAACTCTGATACCTTGCTGCTGGCAATGTAAAATGGTGCCGCTGTTGTGGAAAACAGCTTGGCAGTCCTTTGAAAAGTTAGGTATAAAGTTACTACTATGTGACGCAGTAAGTCAACTCCTAAGTAGAAGTTAAGACTCAAAAGAATTGCCTGAGCCCGCAGGTTCGAGACCCGCCTGGGCAGCGAGACCTCATCTCTACAATAAATCAAAAAATCAGCCGGGCGTTGTAGCACATGCCTGTAATTCTGACTACTTGGAAGACTGAGGCGGAAGGATCGTCGGAGCCCAGCAGTTCGAGGCTGCGGTGGCCGGGAGCAGCCACTGCACTCCAGTCCGGGCGACAGAGTGAGACTCCAACTCAAAAAAAAAAGAAATAAGCCATAAAAGATCACATATATGATTCCGCCTATATGAAATGTCCACAATAGGCAAATCCATAGAGACAGAAAATAACTTAGTGGTTGCCAGGGGCTTGGGGGAGGAGGAAATGAGGAGTGACTGCTAATATGTATGGGATTGCTTTCTGGGCCGCCAAAAATGTATGGGATTGCTTCTGGGCCGCCACAACCTTGTAAATATGCTTTTAAAAAAAAACCCCACTGAATCATACTTTAAAAGGGTGATTTTGCTCAGCCTGTAATCCCGCGCCTTTGGGAGGCTGAGGTGAGTGGATTGCCTGAGCCCGCGGGTTCGAGACCCACCTGGGCAACTTGGCGAGACCTCATCGCTACAATAAATCAAAAAATCAGCCGGGCGTGGTGGCACATGCCTGTAATTCCGGCTACTCGGAAGGCTGAGGCAGAAGGATCACCAGAGCCCAGCAGGTTGAGGCTGCAGTGACCGGGAGCGGCCACTGCACTCCAGTCTGGGTGACCAAGTGAGACTCCAACTCCAAAAAAAAAAAAAAAGGTGAATTTTATGGTATGTGAATTATATCTCCATAATGAAAAAAATATTTATAATGTGAAGCCCTATTGGACTCTGAATTCTAAATAAAATGGAAGTCTGTGATTATGGTGGTATCTCCAGAGGTTTTGCGCCTGGATCTTGGAGAGGGAGAAGTAGGAGTTAAAGAGAATAAAGGAGAAGCAATGGTGATGTTTGTCTGGGGGACGTGCCTGGATTGGAGAGATTGGAATGATCATGTGGAGCACCTTAATGTCCCGCTGGCAGTTGTTACATGAGAGGCAGAAAGAACTTAAGGAGTTGCATGATGAAGGGGTGTCTTGGGAGAGTGAGTTTGGTAGTGATATCCAGGACAGGAAAAATGGGGAGGAAACTGGAAGCCAGGAGGCCAGTTAAAAGACTGGTTTTTAGTAGACATTTTTAAAGCTCTTAAGAAGTTTTTGTTTGTGTTGAAAACATAACAGAGGCCGGGCTCAGTGGCTCAGCCTGTAATCCCAGCACTTGGGAAGGCCGAGGCGAGAGGATTACCTAAGCCCAGGGGTTCGAGACCAGCCTGAGCAACTTGGCGAGAACTCATCTCTACAATAAATCACAAAAACTAGCCAGGTGTGGTAGCGTGCATCTGTAGTTCCAGCTACTTGGAAAGCTGAGGTGGAAGGATCGCCTGAGCTAGCAGGTCAAGACTGCGGTGGCTGTGAGCAGCGAGCCACTGCACTCCAGCCTGGGCAACAAAGATTGAGATTCCAACTCAAAAAAAAAGGGACCAGGCTCAGTGGCTCAGCCTGTAATCCCAGCACTTTGGGAGGCCAAGGCAAGTGGTTTGCCTGAGCCCACTTGTTCGAGACCAGCCCAGGCAACTTGGCAAGACCTCATCTCTACAATAAAAAATAAAAGCCAGGTTCGGTGGCTCAGCCTGTAATCCCATGCCTTTGGGAGACTGAGGTGAGTGGATTGCCTGAGCGCACGGGTTCGAGACCCGCCTGGACAACTTGGAGATAACTCATCTCTACAATAAATCAAAATGAGCCAGGCGTGGTAGTGTGTACCTGTAGTTCCAGCCAAGAGCGGCCACTGCACTCCAGTCTGGGTGAGAGAGTGAGACTCCATCTCAAAAAATAAGTAAATAAATAAATAAATAAAATTAGCCAGGCATGGTAGTTCCAGTTACTTGGAAAGCTGAGGTAGAAGGATCAACGGAGCCCAGCAGATCAATGCTGGGATGACTGTGAGTGTACCACTGCACTTTAGCCTGGGCGACAGATTGAGACTCCAACTCTCAAAAAAAAAAGAAGAAATAAAAAAGAAAGAAAGCATGAGAGAAAGATGGCCATCTGGAAACTAAGTGTGACTGAGTATCAAAGATAAGGAGAGAAGAAAGGTGGGGCTGGGGTATGCAACATAGAAAGGAAAAGCCACTTAGATCCCCATTTTTATGGTGTTTTCTCCTATTTTTATGTGCATTTTATCCATTTTAGCGTGGGTTACTATAAACTGTATGTATAATGAAAAAAGTATGTAATAGGCTGGGTACAGTGGCTCACACCTGTAATCTCAAAAATTTGGGAAGCGGAGGCAGAAGGACTGCATGAACCCAGAAGTTTGAGAACAGCCTAGGCAACATGGCGAGACCTCGTCTCCACAAAAAATCCAAAAAAATTAGCTGGGCTTGGTGACGCAGCCTGTAGTCCCATCTTGGGAGAGAGCACCTGAGCCCAGGAGGTTGAGGCTGTTCTCGTGCCACTGCACTGCAGTCTGGGTAACAGAGAGACCACGTTGCCAAAAAAAAAAAAAAAGAATATAAACAGTGACTGGCATATAGTAGGTGCCAAAATAAATGTAATTTCTTGCTATTCATACTGACAGTTTGCTAAGTGGAGTTAATAAACTAAGCCCGATAATTTGAAATTCAGTTATTTAATTGTCATTTAATTCACAAAACATAGGGAGCAGCACTAAACTGTATCTAAGTTGAATATGGTTTGAAATGCTCTCTGTGAAATTTACATTGAGTTGTCAAAGACTTTAATTTCTGTAATTAAGCTAGGTTTTTGACCCTGGGCAGAGAGAAAGGTTAGATTTGAGTATTTAGGCAACTTCTCTTGGTGTTTGGAAATGGGCTCTGTCCAGATTGCTCATTCGTTTTTTGTTTTTTTTTTTGAGTTGGAGTCTCACTCTGTCGCCCACACTGGAGTGCAGTGGCCGCTCCCGGCCACCGCAGCCTCGACCTGCTGGGCCCCGGCGATCCTGCCGCCTCAGCCTTCCGAGTAGCCGTAATTACAGGCGCACGCTACCACGCCCGGCTAATTTTTTTGATTTTATTGTAGAGATGAAGTCTTGCCTGCCCAGGCGGATAAATCTTTGTATGTGTTGGAGTCTCACTCTCACCCTGGCTGGAGAGCAGTGGCTCGCTGACAGCCACCGTAACCTGCTGGGCTCAGGTGACCCTTCCTCCTCAGCCTTCCAAGTAGCTGGTACTACAGGCGTGTGCCACCACGCTCGGTTAATTACAGGCATGCGCTACCATGCCCCGCTGATTTTTTTGATTTATTGTAGAGATGAGGTCTCGCTGCCCAGGCGGGTCTCGAACCCACGGGCTCAGGCAATCCACTCACCTCAGCCTCCCAAAATCACGGGATTACAGGCTGAGCCACCAAGCCTGGCTTTAGATTGCTCATTCTTGAGGTTTTCCTAGAGTTTGTGTAAAGTCAGAGCCTGGTCGGCATTCTTCCTGTGGTAAACTGAGTGGAGAACCATAAAAACATAGGGAGATTAGCATAATATTAGAAACAACAACCAGCCTTGTATCTTTCATTAGGACTGTTTAATATATCATAAAAGCAAAGATGCATATCAGGGAGATTTTATGAATTTGATTTGAGAACCCAATTTGCCAACTTTCTTGGCCTTGTTCAGAGCAACCACACCACTGTTATTATTCACCATCACTGCTTAGCTTCACAAACCAGTGCTATGTCACCTAAAATAAAGTACATGTGTTTTATCCTTAAGACATGAGAGTGTTATTTTGCAAGTTAATTCTTGAATGACTGTAAACAAAGCAAACTGTCAGAGCAGTATTGTTTCTTGTTCTGTTAGACAGTGAAACCAAATGGCCCATGCAGTTTCATGATCTTTACCTTCTGGCAGTTTCTTGACCTATCCTCAGACGTGGTCTGTGTGTACACTTGGTAGAAAGGGTAGGAAGAGGCAGAGCTGCTCCAAACCGATCCACTTGTTTGATCTGAGCGTTCTGCAGCCTTCCCTTGAGCCACAATCTGTAAGGGCTTCTAGAGTTCTGAGAAACATGGTATTCTGGCTTCTTTTTTTTTTGGAGTCTCACTCCATCGCCCAGACTGGAGTGCAGTGGCCGCTCCCGGCCACCGCAGCCTCGACCTGCTGGGCTCTGGCGATCCTTCCACTTCAGCTTTCCAAGGAGCTGGAACTACAGGCATGCACTACCATGCCCGGCTAATTTTTTTTTTTTATTTATTGTAGAGATGAGGTCTCGCCAAATTGCCCAGGCGGGTCTTGAACCCACGGGCTCAGGCAATCCACTCACCTCAGCCTCCCAAAGACGAGGGATTACAGGCTGAGCCACTGATCCCAGCTGACTATCCCATTTTAAATGCTCTCAGAAGCTGGCTTATATAAAGAGACCCTACAGAAAATTATTTTGTGCCAGGCATAGTGGCTCAAACCTGTAATCCCAGCACTTTGGGAGGCTGAGGCGAGAGGATTGCCAAGGGTTCAAGACCAGCCTGGGCAACTTGGTGAGACCTCGTCTCTACAATAAGTAAAAAAATTAGCAGGGCGTGGTGGTATGTGCCTGTGGTTCCAGCTACTTGGAAGGCTAAGGCGGAAGGATCACCTGAGCCCAGGAAGTTGAGGCTGCGGTGGCTGTGAGCAGCGTTTTGCTGCACTTCAGTTTGGGCAACAGAGTGATATTCCAACTCGAAAAACAGAAAATTATTTTGTAGACTGAAGAATATTTTTACAATTAAGTAAAATTAATTCATCTATTCCTTAATTCACCTGTTTTTTTAAAAATCACTGTCAGTTTTTTTTTAATTTCAATAGCTTTGGGGGTAAAGTCAGAACAAACTAGCGAAGCTAACCTCTTGTTTCAATATGTAACATGGAAGTATAATAAAATATTAAAGTGTAGTAAAGTATTAATCCTGCTTTTTACTGTCCCATGTAGAAGTAATTTTTGTATACATTATGTTATTATACAATAATAGGTAATATGAACTAAAATAAGAGTTTCAGCAATAATGAAAAAGCGACGGTAAACCCATTCAAATTTTCTTAAGCATCTATTCAAAAAAAGCAAGTAGATAAAAATGCCAACTTGCCTTCATAATTGTTAATTATGAAAAGAAACATGAAGCTAAAAGTATACATTGCATGTTTAATTCTGCTTAAATTTTAATGTAAGAGCACAGAATTAAAACTAAATTAAGGAGCATTTGGTTTTCCTGGCAGTGTTTCATCATTACGATTAGCTTATAAGGATCTTGAAATTCAGATGAAGAAAGATGAAAATATGAACATTAGTGGCAAAAAAAAAGTTGAATCAGAGAGACTTGGCATGGGATTTGGACACTGCAGAAGGTATGTGAGACTCTGCTTTCTTGGAGTTCAAAATTTAAACCAAGTTTGCTAATAATCGATGGATTTTTCTTGGACGGTGTTAATTTCAACTTTAGGGATATGTTCTTATTATTCCTTACCTTTTCCAATTGTTTTGGCGTTTATCTGGTATTCAGGATAGCATGAAAAATTCCACATATATGTGACTATATTTTGTGTGGTTAGTCTTCACAAAACTGTAATATTTTTGAAAACTTGTACCAAAAAAATTTATTACTTATGTTTTTAACTTCACTAATACATTTGCCTTTGTTCAGAATATAGCTTAAAACATTAATTTTTGGGTGAAACAAAAGTCTATGAACTTACTGATGTAATTTTTTGTTTTATTCTATTTTCTGAAGTGGTATTTCACATTCAGTGACTTCAGATATGCAGACCATAGAACAGGAATCACCCATCATGGCAAAACCAAGAAAAAAGTATAATGATGACAACGATGATCCATATTTTACTTCCAGCTCAAGGTAATCTATTGAAAATCGTCATTAAAATGTCATTGAAAAACAGTGACTAGTACGAATTTATTAGTTTATTTACATTAGGGGAAATGACAAATCAATTTACTTCTTTTTTTTTTTTTTGAGTTGGAGTCTCACTGTCGCCCAGACTGGAGTGCAGTGGCCGCTCCCGGCCACCACAGCCTAGACCTGCTGGGTTCCGGTGATCCTTCTGCCTCAGCCTTCCAAGTAGCTGGAACTACTGGCGCGCGCTACCACACCCGGCTAATTTTTTGATTATTGTAGAGATGAGGTCTCGCCGTGTAGCCCAGGCGGGTCTCGAACCTTCGGGCTTAGGCAATTCACTCACCTCAGCCTCCCAAGGCGAGGGATTACAGGCTGAGCCACTGAGCCCGGCTACTTCGTTGTTTTTCAAAGCTCTGGCTAGCCGGGCTCGGTGGCTCAGCCTGTAATCCCGCGCCCTTGGGAGGCTGAGGTGAGTGGAATGCCTGAGCCTGCAGGTTCGAGACCCGCCTGGTCAACTTGGCGAGACCTCATCTCTGCAATAAATCAAAAAATTAGCCGGGTGTGGTAGCGCACGCCAGTAGTTCCAGCTACTTGGAAGGCTGAGGCGGAAGGATCGCCGGAGCCCAGCAGGTCAAGGCTGCGGTGGCCGGGAGCAGCCACTGCACTCCAGTCTGGGTGACAGAGTGAGACTCCAACTCAAAAAAATAAAAAAAATTTAAAAAATAAATAAATAAAAATAAAAGCTCTGGCTAAGAGCCAAGGCTATCCTTTGAAATAAAAATTGGAGAAACATTTGTAAAAGGACATAGTTATTATTGTATTAAAATATATGATAATAAAATCAGCAATAAGAGTTAAAATGTGAGGTAGGAGAAATGTGTTTACTTAAAATGTAAAATTGGAAGCATCTGCTCACACCTATAATCCCAGCACTTTGGGAGGCTGAGGTGAGAGGATTGCCTGAGCCTACGGGTTCCAGCCTGGGCAACTTGGCAGGGCCTCATTGTTAGGTTATGACAGGGTGAGGGTAGATGGATGGAGAGAGAGAGAGGAGAGGGGTAGGGAAGCGCGGTACCGGTAACCCAGAGATTCAAGTAAATGCAAAGAATTGCAACACACAAAGAGGTTAAGAAAGAAAAGTTTATTTAAAAGTAAATTAGAGAGAAGGGAGAAAGAAGATTCACCTCCCCAAGGTGGTAGACGGGGCCAAAGCTAGGAAGCGTAGTGACAGCCATAGCTCAAAGAGCACATGGCCACACCAGAGTGGCAAGGCAATGGCCACTGATTGCTTGTGGTTGATTTGAGTCCTTTTAACCATCCCCCTAGATGAGGGAAGATCATTAAGGTGATTGGGTGGTGGTCTGCTTCCATGTCATCACGGAGGGGCAGGCAAGCGCAGGTACTAATGTCAGGTGATGGATAGCAGGCAGATGGGTGGGTTAGTCACTTGATTGCTGCCATGGTGGGGCTTATCTATGTCATGTAGGTCACAAAGGGCTGATTAGGTTAACCCTGGGAGGGGGAGGAGTCCTGCAAGAAACTTGTTAGATATTGGCAATTCACAAACTCAGACATTTGCAACTCACAGATTCTAACGACTTTGACCAGCCAAAGAATTTGAA
Organism: Cephalopachus bancanus; assembly: GCA_027257055.1. NCBI lineage: Eukaryota > Metazoa > Chordata > Mammalia > Primates > Tarsiidae > Cephalopachus > Cephalopachus bancanus. The sequence goes on from JAPVLO010000938.1 coordinate 247,266, forward strand.
GATCTTTGATCTTCAACCTTGACAAGGAACCTAAAAGTTTGAGATTATTATGCTAAACCATGAATGGTTGGGCTGTCCTGGTCTTGCATCTGATGGAGGGGGCATGGGATAGGCTGTTGCTTGTTTTGCAGTAGAATGTCTGAATGCTTTCTAATGGTTGTGCTGAGGCAAAAAGACTAAACACTTTCACTCATCTCTACAATAAATCAAAAAATAAGTCGGGCGTGGTGACACATGCCTGGAGTTCCAGCTACTAGGAAGGCTGAGATGTAAGGATCACCTGAGCCCCGCAGGTGGAGGCTGTGGTGGCCACGAACGTGCCACTGCCCTCCAGCCTGGGGGACAGAGTGAGACTTCAACTCAAAAAGAAAGAAAATAGACTGGGCGTGGTGACTCATACCTATAATTCCAGCATTTTGGGAGGCTGAGGTGAGAGGATTGCCTGAGCCCACAGGTTTGATACCAGCCTGGGCAGCTTGGAGAGACCTCAGCTCTACAATAAATAAAAAAATTAGCTGGATGTGGTGGCGCATGCCTGTAGTTGTAGCTACTTGAAAGGCTAAGGCAGAAGTATCACCTGAACCCAGCAGGTTGAGGCTGCGGTGGCCATGAGCATGCCACTGCATTCCAGCCTGGGTGGCAGAGTGAGACTCTGCCTCAAAAAAAAAACACCCAAAACAAAAAACAAAAAAAAAGAAATTCCATTTAATTCAGTACTGTTGCTTGGTAGCAGGATTGGTAGGAGAAATGACTCCAGGTGAAGTCACTGGCTAAATGGGAAATTCCAGATCCTCTACAGCTCCAGGGCACTGACAGGCTCCTGTAAGGTGTTATCTGCCTTGTAAGGACTTCAGGCGTATTTTAGACTTCTTCTTTAAAGGCTTAGTCAAAAGAGGCCTAAAGGCTTTTGTTGCTATGAAACTATTATTTACAATTTGAAACCTGGGAGCAAATGATGTTTTTATATAGACCACACTCCCAGGACTCTTGCCAGGGAAACCTTGATGTGGGATTGTTTATCATGACCACAGATTATCTAATAGGAACATAAATGCCTTCCCTAGTCCTCCCTGGTAGGATGACCACCATTAGTAGAACAAGGATACTATTGTGCTTTGGGAACTGAAGTAAGATGAACATGAACTCTCTGAAAGCAAGCATATTAGTTCCATGAAGAGCTCTTACTGCTTCCAAATTATTCATTAGCCCATTAGGACTTGAATATTATGAATTATGAAAGAGTTCTGTTTCTATTAAAAATAAGATCAAACATATCCTTGGTTTTTGTTTTTTATTGAGTACCATTATTTCCAGGATATAAACAGGGTAATTATATAGTGAATACAGATAATGAAACTAGAACAATTTGCTAAGCCTTATAAAATCAGGGTAGCCTTCATTAAACTAGACAACTAGTCTATAGCTGCAAGTCAAATTAAATGTAATATTAGGGTGCTCTCATCAAGGGAGTTTAAGGAACAGTGTCAGGGTTGAATGAAGACAGTGGGAGAGCAAAAGTAAAAGTAAAAAAGTGTTGGAACTAGAATCTAGAAATCAAAATATTAGAAAGTCAGTAAAGGCTGGACATGAGGAAAGACTGGTGTGTTTCTGAAGAGGGATTAAGAGCCATTAGTCATTCCGCTCATCCTGTCCTTCCAAGGAGCAGTTGAGGGGTCTGTCTGTCCCCCCAGTGAGTAGCTGGGTGCCTCCTGCGTCGTGCAAGAGCATGGAGAGCCTCTCCTGGGTGAATGGGAGGAAGAGAAGACCCCACCCAGCCCTTGCATGGACTGCTGCCTCAAGGGTTCCTGTCAGTCAGGAGCTCTAAGCAGATGGCTGTCTCTCCTTCTACTTCTGAGAGTCCAGCCATTTAAAAATAATCTGATAGCCAGGCTTGGTGGCTCAGCCTGTAATCCTGCACCTTTGGGAGGCTGAGGTGAGTGGATTGCCTGAGCCCGCAGGTTCGAGACCTGCCTGGGCAATGAGACCTCATCTCTACAATAAATCAAAAAATCAGCTGGGCGTGGTAGCGCGTGCCTGTAATTCCGGCTACTCGGAAGGCTGAGGTGGAAGGATTGCCAGAGCCCAGCAGGTCGAGGCTGTAGTGGCCGGGAGCGGCCACTGCACTTCAGTCTGGGTGACAGAGTGAGACTCCGACTCAAAAAATAATAATAATAATAATAATAATAATCTGATGCCCCTGCATTCCAGGATAAACACATTGGCTTACATGAATGAATAATGTTATTTTCTTAGAGTGATACTAAATCTGCAAAATTCTAAGTGCCAGAATCTCAGAATTGAGAAGACCTGGAAGTTCCAACCCACTGACCCTGCACCAGTCCGGTGCTTGCCCCCACTCTGCACCCTCCAGGGTTGTCCAAGCTTGTTGGACCCTTCCTTCTCAAGGAAGCCATTCAGTCCCTGAGCAGCTCTAGGAGAGATGCTGCCTTGCACTGACACAGCTCCTGGGCTTTTACACTCAAAGCAGCCTCCCTTCCATAAATCAGTTCACAAGCCCCATGAAGGCAGGGACCGAAAGTATCTCCTTGCCCTGTGTCTTCCTAGCAGAGTACGTGACCCCTCGTGGGTGCTTATTAAGAAGTTTTTAAACCGGGCTCGGTGGCTCAGCCTGTAATCCCGTGCTTTGGGAGGCTGAGGTGAGTGGATTTCCTGAGCCCGCGGGTTTGAGCCCGGCCTGGGCAAGTTGGCGAGACCTCATCTGAACAATAAATCAAAAAATCAGCCGGGCGTGGTAGCACATGCCTGTAATTCCAGCTACTTGGAAGGCTGAGGCGGAAGGATTGCTGGAGCCCAGCAGGTCGAGGCTGCGGTGGCCGGGGGTGTGCCACTGCACTCCAGTCTGGGAAACAGTGAGACTCCAACTCAAAAAAAAAAGAAGTTTTTAAATTCTTCACTTAATTGGTCTTAGTTCTTTCCCTGGACCCTTACAAACAGGTCCCTTAAACATGTTAGGATCACCTTGCCAGCCAGCATGCATCCCACATCTTTTGAATCTTCTCTGATGTGACTTCCTGTACCTTTGATGTCCTGGTCTCTCTTCTCTGAGTGAGGACTGAGGACTGGTTATCTCTGTTCCTGCAAGCAGAGCCTGGGACGCACCGTGGATCCACTCACCAGTCACAGGGAGAGCCTGGCCAGTTTCTAGCTGAAATCTAGATATGCTTTGAACATTGCATTTTGCTTCCTGTGCTGCTTCCTGTGCACTTTGCTTCCTGAGAAGAAGAGGCTATTGTAATGAGATTTGTTCTTAATGACCTTTTTGCCAGAGAAGACAGAAGCCACATTTAGAAATTCTGCTTTCTCTCTATTATGGCTATAAAATTACACCATCTGCTCCAAACAGCAGGTTTATTTCCATTTCTTTTTTGCTTTTTTCTGTCACGAAAAAGAGAATATTTATTCTTAGCATTTAATATTTCTTCTTAGCATATAATATTTCTTCTTAGCATAGGGACCTAGGTTCCTAGCCTATTTGTTCTCACTTTTTCTTTTTTTTTTTGAGTTGGAGTCTCACTCTGTTGCCCAGACTGGAGTGCAGTGGCCGCTCCCAGCCACCGCAGCCTCAACCTGCTGGGTTCCGGCGATCCTTCCGCCTTAGCCTTCCAAGTAGCTGGGACTACAGGCGCGCGCTGCCACACCCAGCTCATTTTTTGATTTATTGTAGAGATGAGGTCTCACCAAGTTGCCCAGACGTGTCTCGAACCCGCGGGCTAAGGCAATCCACTCACCTCAGCCTCCCAAATGTTCTCACATATTTTTGCCACCCTTTTATGTTTGTCTTTCATTCCTAGTCCTTCTTGCCACCTATAAGCACCCTCTCTGTGTGACTCCATATAGCATGAGAGCTTGGAGCTCACCTTGTTTCCCATGTGCTTCTTGTCTTTACTCTCTGGGGAAAGCTTGGGTGATGTTTTTTAAGGCCTCTATTCTCTTCTGTCACCCTTCCCTAAGATTTCCCTGGGATCTACCTCTCTCTAAATTTCTTTTTTTTTTTTTTTTTTGAGTTGGAGTCTCACTCTGTCACCCAGACTGGAATGCAATGGCCGCTCCCGGCCACCGCAGCCTCAACCTGCTGGGCTCCAGCGATCCTTCCGCATCAGCCTTCCAAGTAGCCGGAACTACAGGCGTGCATGCTACCACGCTTGGCTAATTTTTTTTTTTTTTTTTGGAGTTGGAGTCTCACTCTGTTGCCCAGACTGGAGTGCATTGGCTGCTCCCAGCCACCGCAGCCTCGATCTGCTGGGCTCCGGCGCTGGAATTACAGGCATGCGCTTCCACACCCAGCTGATTTTTATTTTTATTGTAGAGATGAGGCCTTGCCAAGTTGCCCAGGCGGGTCTCGAACCCGTGGCCTCAGGCAATCCACTCACCTCGGCCTCCCAAAGCGCGGGATTACAGGCTGAGCCACCGAGCCCAGCCTCTAAATTTCTTGATATCTGCTGGGTGCAGTAGCTAACCCTGTAATCCCAACACTTTGAGTGGCGGAGGCAAAAGGATTGCCTGAGTTTGTGTGTTCGAGACCAGCCTGGGCAACTTGGTGAGATCTTGTCTCTACAATAAATAAAAAAATTAGCTGGGAATGGTAGTGCGTACCTGTAGGTCCAGCAACCTGGAAGGCTGAGGCCGAAGGATCACCTGAGTCCACGTCGAGGCTGCGGTGGCCGTGAGTGTGCCACTGCACTCCAGCCTGGACGACAGAGTGAGACTCTGACTTAAATAAATAAAGTCTTAGTATCTGCCTTCATGAGACTCCAACTCAAAAATAAATATATAGATTGATAGATAATTTTCTTGGTATCTGCCTTCACGAGGTATATATACCTGGCTGGATGACTTTTCTATACTGAGTTATTATGAATGACATGGCATGGTTACTTTTGTTGTTGTTTTTTTTTGAGTTGGAGTCTCACTCTGTCACTCAGACTAAGAGTGCAGTGGCCACTCCCGGCCACCGCAGCCTCGACCTGCTGGGCTCCAGCGATCCTTCCACCTCAGCCTTCCAAGCAGCTGGAACTACAGGTACGCGCTACCATGCCCGGCTAATTTTTTTTGAGTTGGAGTCTCACTCTGTCACCCAGACTGGAGTGCAGTGGTCGCTCCCGGCCACCGCAGCCTCGACCTGCTGGGCTCCGGCGATCCTTCCACCTCAGCCTTCCAAGTAGCTGGAACTACAGGCACACACTACCACGCCCGGCTAATTTTTTTATTTATTGTAGAGATGAGGTCTCGCCAAGTTGCCCAGGCGGGTCTCGAACCCGCGGGCTCAGGCAGTTCACTCACCTCAGCCTCCCAAAGTGGGGGATTACAGACTGAGCCACCAAACCCGGCCACATGGTTACTTTTTTTTTTTTTTTTTAAGTTGGAGTCTCACTCCACCGCCCAGACTGGAGTGCAGTGGCACACTCCCGGCCACCGCAACCTCGACCTGCTGGGCTCCGGCGATCCTTCCGCCTCAGCCTTCCAAGCAGCTGGAAATACAGGCGTGCACTACCGCGTCCGGCTATTTTTTTGATTATTGTAGAGATGAGGTCTCGCCAAGTTGCCCAGGCGGGTTTCGAACCTGCGGGCTCAGGCAATGCACTCACCTCAGCCTCCCAAGGCGCGGGATTACAGGCTGTGCCACCGAGCCCAGCTCACACGGTTACTTTTTATCAGGGTTCTGGCACATCCATCTCACCTATCAATCTCTGTCCTGTTCAGGCAGACCTTGCTGTTCTTAGTCAAACTCTTTCCTTAACCACACAGGACTGAAAGTTGCCATTGCGTGCTACTCTGAGCAATACCCTGCTCAGTGATGCTTGGCTAATGATGGTGTAAACTGACCCGGTCAGCCTCTCCTGAGATGCTTACAAATCAGATTAAATTTACTACAAGCTCCAGACTAAAAGGGAATCTGCAGAATGGTCCAGTGATCAGTGATCCATAGCTTTGTATCCAACTCCAGGAGGAGGTTAATTACCATCATTTACATCATTTTCATTCAGCATGCTTAGCATGGAAGAGATTGTCAGCAAGAAGCTCCTTGGGTGGGCCAGTTTTCCTCCAGTCCCAGCAGTATTGTTGTTTATGACATCCTAACCAGGTAGTACTAGACCTGAAGAAAATGAAATATATAACCCATAGTGGATAACATTTGAAGATGCCACGGTTTATCTGGATAGGCTAGGTTATACTGGGATAATAGACATCTCCCCAAATCTCAAGGGCTTAACATACGGCAGTTTATTCCTTGTTCATGTAGGATCATCTGGTGGTGGAGATGGTTGTCCAGAGTATCTATCTTCCATGTGGCACCTCGATTGTCTAGACTGATAGAGGTGCCACAAACCTATGACTATAGCACCTAGAAGGTGCAACCTCTTTCATGTAGCCAGGGAAAAGAGGACTTGAAAGGCTATGGAGGAGCCGGGCTCGGTGGCTCAGCCTGTAATCCCAGCACTTTGGGAGGCCGAGTTGAGTGGATTGCCGGAGCCTGCAGGTTCGACACCCGCCTGGGCAGGCGAGACCTCATCTCTACAATAAATCAAAAAATTAGCCAGGCGTGGTAGCGCGCGCCTGTAGTTCCAGCTACTTGGAAGGCTGAGGCGGAAGGATCACCGGAGCCCAGCAGGTCGACACTGGGCAACGGAGTGAGGCTCCAACTCAAAAAAAAAAAAAGAAAGAAAGAAAGGAAGAAAGGCCATGGAAGTAATACCCCCATGTCTGCTTTTGTCTCACTGGTGAACCTATTCACATGACAGACCCTAACTTCAGGAGGCATCCCCTCATCCCCAGATAAGAGCCTGATGTGAGTAAGCACCAGGAAGGATACTCTGAAGTCACTGTTGTACTCTTGTTCATGCAGGTACTTTGATGAGCCAATGGAATTAAGGAGCAGTTCTTTCTCTAGCTGGGATGACAGTTCTGATTCCTATTGGAAAAAAGAGACCTGCAAAGATACTGAAACAATTCTGAAAACTACAGGCTATTCAGATAGGTAAGAACACAAAACTGTGGAGTTGTAATAGGGAATCCATGCACCTCTAGGAAAACTTGCTGACAACATGATGACATGAAAACCTTTTGTGCAGGCCAGGCGCCATGACTCATGCCTGTAATCCCAGCACTTTGGGAAGCCAAGGTGAGAGGATTGCCTGAGCCCACAGGTTCAAGGCCAGCCCAGGCAACTTGACGAGACCTCATCTCTACAATAAATCAAAAAATTAGCCGAGTGTGGTAGTACGTGCCTGTAGTTCCAGCTACTTGGAAGGCTGAGACAGAAGGATCACCTGAGCCCACCAGGTCGATGCTGGGATAGCCAGGTGTCTTTCCAGCCTTGGCGACAGAGTGAGACTCAAAAAAGAAAACCTTTTGTAAGACTAGTAAATGATTTTGTTCTACTATTTTGGGAATATTCTTTTTATTTTATTTTATTTATTTATTTTTTTTTTTTTTTGAGTTGAAGTCTCACTCTGTCGCCCAGACTGGCCACTGCAGCCTCGACCTGCTGGGCTCCGGCGAGCCTTCCGCCTCAGCCTTCCAAGTAGCCGGAATTACAGGCATGCGCTACCACACCCAGCTGATTTTTTTGATTTATTGTAGAGATGAGGTCTCGCTGCCCAGGCGGTTCTCGAACCCGCGGGCTCAGGCAATCCACTCACCCCAGCCTCCCAAAGGCACGGGATTACAGGCTGAACCACCAAGCCCAGCATTCTTTTGATTTTAGATGAGTGATTCTAAATTGAAAGTGCACATCAGAATCCCCTGTGAACCTTGTAAGAAACGTGTATGAGGGGGGGACCCCCAAAAAACCGAAATTTATTAAAATTTGCATATGTGTTCTTTTATGTTTAAACTTCAGTCACCATCAAATTGTCCGTTTGATGCAATACACCTATCAAGATGCTTTTTCCATTGCTTAGAAGTTTTTTTAACTCATCAGTTTTAATGCCTTTAAGCTGTTTTTGTTTCACCTCTTCCACATTGGCAAAACATTTCCCTTTGAGAAATTTTTTCATTGAGAAAACAAAAAGTTGCTTGGGGCGAAATCGGATGAATAGGGAGGATGAGGCAGGGTGTTCATGCCATTTTTGGTCAAAAACTGCTGAACACCCAGTGCAGTTTACACGTTGTTTGTATAAGTCACCCATGAAATGAGCAAACATGTTGAAAGAATCTCTAAAAAAATTCACTGAGGCCAAACACAACCTCTCATAACAACACTAATTGGTACACTGATGCCGATGGGTTCCCTAGATCACTTACCTAGCAGGGGAAGCCTGTACTATAAGGGGCCCACCCTCCAAAACATCATTCCAGTTTTTTTGGGTCCCCCTCACATTTGTCAGTCGGGGGCAACCTAGGCCAGTAAGGTTTCACTCTTTTCCCCATTTTAATGTATTATTAATGTACAGTAAAATTAACCTTTTTTAGGTTACAGTTCTGCAAGTTTTGAAGAGCACAAGCAGTCATGTAACTACCACCAAAACCAAGAAACAAAACAGTTCCGTCTCCCCCCAAAGTTCCCCTCCCCACAGGCCCTGTTTTCTGGCCTTATCATTTTGCCTTTTCCAGAATGTCATATAAATGGAGTCATGTAGTAACTGGCCTTCCTAGTCTGGCTTCTTTAACTTTTCTTAGTGCATTTGATTAAGGTTCATTTAGGTAGTTGTGTTCATTCCTCTTTATTGCTGAGTTTGTTTATCTATTCACCTGTTGAAGGACTGTCTCCAGTCCAACTCTGACCCATGTAATTTATTGTCCTAACCAGGGAACTTTTGAGTGCAAGGGGGCACTATGAACATGTTGGGAGCAGGTGTAACCTGAGATTGTCCCAGGTAACTGGGATGTACACTCTACTTCTTTTGCATTCTGCATTGTGTAGAGAAGTGTCTAGTGGACATTACAGTGTTTTTAGTACTTACTACTTGATCTGAAATGTGAAATAGCAGACCCATTTTAAACAGGAATTCCTTCAAATATTGTATGGTTTGGATTATTATTTGAAAGACGGTGGCACACAGCGAGACTCAACACCCTTTGAGGCCAAGAGATTTATTAAAGCAGCGGCTACAGAGAGAAGGAGGAGGGTCTGTAACCTCCAGGTAAGGGAGGGAGAGTGAGAGAGCGACCGCGAGAGAGGTCTGTATTTATCGGTTTGGGAGGGGGTGGCCAGTGCTGTGCCGGGGCCTGGCAAGGTCTGGCCAGTGCCGTGTTAGGGTCTTATTGGAGGGGGCTATGAGGTAGTATTCCTATAGGGAGATAATATTTGCGCATAGGTTTAAGTTTCACGTGCGCAGGAAAAGCAGGAGCTTAGGGTCTTTGTTTGGTTCTATATAGTGTTTAGTGACATCTCGGGAGATGCCCCTCTGACTGTTCCCTGCGCCTTTCATTATTATTACTATTTTTTTTTGAGTTGGAGTCTCACTCTGTCGCCCAGACTGGAGTGCAGTGGCCACTCCCGGCCACCGCAGCCTCGACCTGCTGGGCTCCGATGATCCTTCCACCTCAGCCTTCCAAGTAGCCGGAATTACAGGCATGCGCTACCACGCCCGGCTGATTTTTTGATTTATTGCAGAGATGAGGTCTCGCTGCCCAGGCGGGTCTCGAACCCGCGGGCTCAGGCAATCCACTCACCTCAGCCTCCCAAAGGCGCGGGATTACAGGCTGAGCCACCGAGCCCGGCTATTATTTTTTTTTTAATTAGACTTTTCATGCTTTTTACAGTGGTCCTGAACCCTTTTACAAAATTTACTGCTGAAGGCTTTTTAAAAAATAAAACACGCTAGGCTCAGTGGCTCAGCCTGTAATACCCGCGCCTTTGGGAGGCTGAGGTGAGTGGATTGCCTGAGCCTGCGGGTTCGAGACCCGCCTGGGCAGGCGAGACCTCATCTCTACAATAAATCAAAAAATTAGCCGGGCGTGGTAGCACGCGCCTGTAGTTCCAGCTACTTGGAAGGCTGAGGCGAAAGGATCACCGGAGCCCAGCAGGTCGGGGCTGCGGTGGCTGGGAGCAGCCACTGCACTCCAGTCTGTGCGATAGAGTGAGACTCCAACTCAAAAAAAAATTTTTTTTAATAAAAATAAAAAAAAAAACAGCATGTGCATACATTATAAATAAGAAACACATCTTTCTCACCTAAAGTGAATGTCACCTATTTTGGCTGTTTTCAATTGTAGACCCACTGCTCGTCGCAAGCCAGATTATGAGCCAGTTGAAAATACAGATGAGGCCCAGAAGAAGTTTGGCAACGTCAAGGCCATTTCATCAGATATGTACTTTGGAAGACAAACCCAGGCTGACGTAAGGGTCCAGAGAGTTTCTATGGGGTCCCATACAGCAGGAAGGAAGCGTGGATATAGGCATTGTGGTGGGTGGGTACCCTGGGTGAGGCTCAGGCAGCCAGAGGACCCAAGGCCTGAGAGTACTGGAGCTAGGAGGACTTGAACCCAGATCTGATCTGTCCAACTGATTCCCCTTCCTGCTGCCTCAGTGAGAGGAGTGCTTAGGGACTCCTCTAAGGCAAGGACTGCGTCTCATAGTTCTCTTGTTCTTTTCTCAGGGTTCTGAATGGCTATTAATATCTTTTGAATAAATTCAGACCGTAAAAAAAATTAAATAAATAAAATATATGCATTTTTAATAATAGGAAAAAAAAAATTCAGACCGTTTTTGATGCAGCTGTAATTGATTTAATAATTGTAACCAGAATTAAATGAAGCACGTAGATGTGTTTTTGAGGTAGGTATATATTCTTCAGGTTGTTGCCTTTTCTCAGAAATATTAGTTAACCCATCTTAGTGGAGTCTCGCTAAACTAAAACTCAAGTAGAAGTTCGAGACCCAGCTGGGCTCGGTGGCTCAGCCTGTAATCCCGTGCCTTTAGGAGGCTGAGCGGCCACTGCACTCCAGTCTGGGCGACAGTGAGACTCCAACTCAAAAAAAAAAAAAGTTCGAGACCCGCCTGGGCAGGTGAGACCTCATCTCTACAATAAATAAAAAAAAATTAGCCGGGCGTGGTAACACACACCTGTAGTTCCAGCTACTTGGAAGGCTGAGGCGGAAGGATTGCCGGAGCCCAGCAGGTCGAGGCTGCGGTGGCCGGGAGCGGCCACTGCACTCCAGTCTGGGCGACAGAGTGAGACTCCAACTCAAAAAAAAAAAAAAAAAAAGAAGTGGAAAGCTTTAAGTTTCCCCTTGCATTCTGAAGTGCTAGTGTCATATACAAAACTCTCGGAGTCATGTATCATTACTAGGCTTCTCAAATTTACGGAGATGATTTCCTAAAGTGTGCTGAGTTATTTTGCAGCTGTAGAACTTTCACTATCTTTTCTAAAATAGAGTTGCCTCTTGGCTGTTTCCTCAGCCCCTAAAATCTGCCTTGCTTTCAAGTTGATGGCATTCAAATTTAGTTACAAAATAATATAATAGACTTGGAAGACAACTTCTTAGAGTGGCCTTTCCTAACAACTGTCTAGAAGCAGCACCAGAAGACAGATGCCATTCTCCCTCCCTCATTGGCCGTGATGTATGTTGCTCTGTCTGCCTGTGACCTATCTTCTGTGCCAAACATGAACTTTGTGCCATTCCCCGGGACTAGGCTGTGGCGATGACATTCAGTAATTATTTTGTTTTGTTTTGTTTTGTTTTTGAGTAGGAGTCTCAATCTGTTGCCTAGGCTGAAGTGCAGTGGCACACTCACGGCCACCACAGCCTCCACCTCCTGGGCTCAGGCGGTCCTTCCACCTCGGCCTTCCAAGTAGCTGGAACCACAGATGTGCGCCACCACGCCCAGCTAATTTTGTTTTTAATTTTTTTGTAGAAACAAGATCTCTCCAAGTTGCCTAGGCTGGTCTCTAACCCCTGTGCTCAGGCATTCCTTTTGCCTCCACCTCCCAAAATGCTGGAATTACAAGCGTGAGTCATTTTGCGCCTGGCCAGCATTCAGTAACTATTGAGAGGGAAAGCCTAGGGGACAAACATATTCAAATGATAGCTCTTCTGTGATTCTTTTTGCAATACTGTTTATGACATTTGTAACCTAATGTTTTATTTTCCTCATCTTCTCTAGTATGAAACCAGGGCCCGCCTGGAGAGGTTGTCTGCAAATTCCTCCATAAGCTCAGCCGATCTGTTTGATGATCAGAGGAAGCAGACAGCAGGTAATGGGGGCATGGGTGAGAGCTGTTCTCTGTCATTGTCTATGGCACACATTTCTTCTAGATAGAACTTATTCCTTTTCCAAGATATTTTAGCTGTTTTCTGAGTTCAAAGAGAAACAGCCTTGACAGGAAAAGTCTGAATGTCTGGGACCCTCTATATTGAAGTTTGGGGAATATTAGAGACCCATTGTGGCCCTTGGGATGCAGTGGGCACTGCCAGGCTGCTGTGCTGTAGTGGGAGGGAGAATCTAGTACCTGGTGATCCAAGATAATATGCTAGCAGAGTGCCTGGCAGAGTGGACAGCCAGTGGGCAGAAAAGCAGGTAATCCAAGGAGCCAGAGTGGGCAGGCTCCAGTACGTCTGCTGCTAGAGCAGGTGGGGCTGCCAGGGGACCGCCAGAGCCACAGCTCCCGTGAGCTACTCTCTGGGCAGAGTATACCCTGTGCCTCACCTCCTGACCTCGAGCAGAGGGGACTTGTTGCTCTTGGTTCGTCAGAAAAAGGTATTTCCTGGCACAGAATCTTGGCAGGGGCAGGTAAGGCTCATGGGTTTGTGTTCTCATCTCCAGACTTTCAGTATCCTGGTCTTTTGTCAGGGCAACTTCCTTTTGTGACTGACTCTGGCAGACAGGTGCTGTGGCCACCTTTGGAGGGGTCCGACAGTCCCAGCCTCAATGCCCCCATGTGTCAGTGCTAGGTCACCTCGCAAGAGCCCTGGCTCAGCCAGCTGGCCAGTCCAGAACCCTGTGTTGTGGCCCTACTGTCCCACAATGTGTATTTTTATAATTCAAGGGGATGGAGGTTTTATGCTGAAATTTTTTCATTTGTTTAAAAAAAAATTTGGAGCCGGGCTCAGCAGCTCAGCCTCTAATCCTGTGCCTTAGGAGACTGAGGTGAGTGGATTGCCTGAGCCCACAGGTTCGAGACCCGCCTGGGCAACTTGGCGACATCTCATCTCTACAATAAATCAAAAAATTAGCCGGGCGTGGTAGTGTGCGCCTGTAGTTCCAGCTACTTGGAAGGCTGAGGCGGAAGGATCACGGAGCCCAGCAGGTAGAGGCTGCAGTGGCCAGGAGCGGCCACTGCACTCCAGTCTGGGTTGCAGAGTGAGACTCCAACTCAAAAAAAAAAAAATTTGGAGATAAAATGAGAGCAGCCTTTCCAGTTGTTGAAGGAAAATTGTGACCAACCTATGTTTACCTTCCTATTCCCTTTCAGAGAACAAAGGTCCATTAATATTTTTGACTCTGGTCCATGGCAACTCGTGGTCATTGTAAGGTACACCCTGGGGTTCAAGGCCATCTTGCTCCCTTCCACTTCCTGGCTGCTGGCCCTTGGCAGGGCTTGTCCTCTCTCTCCCTCCTCCATCCTAAACCCAAATGGTTCAGACCATGGCTGCCCTCTGCTACATTTTCCATGAGGGGCATCATTTACTGCCCTAAATATAAGTTCATCACACAACTGATTAGGTATTTATTTTTTATTACTTAGAGTACATTTCAATAAAGAGCAAAAGTTGGTCTTAAGAAACTATTCTGTGCTTCTTATCTTTGAATGTTTCCCTGTGTGTGAGATACCAGTATTATTAGATGGATCATAGTATGCCTTTATCATTTTTTTGGAGGAGAAGGAATAAAAAGGAAGTTCCAAATCTGAAATGCCTCTGATATGGTAAGATGCTTTCTGAGCAAGTGGTCTGTGATGGTTCTCATAGGCCGTTCTTTCACAGTAGCTGAAGAACTATGCAGGAAGAACGTAAAAGCACCCGCAGGCTAACCTAGCACAGCGACGGTCCCTGTAGTCACTCCCATGGAGTAGCATCAGCCAGGGCCATGGGATCAACTGGGCACAGCCTCAGGTGGGCAGGGGGCACTCGGGCAGATGATAGAACAGAGGTAACTGTGTGAGTCCCGTGTTACAACACAAGAACCTTAAAACCCAGCTTCCTTTCTCAGTATATTTCTTTCAAGAAAACCAGTTCTGATTATTTGAACCCAAGCATGTTCACCTGGGATTTGCAGAGATGCTGCAGACCTTCATTCCTAGGTTCCAACCTCTCATTTATTGTATGCGTTGCATGGGCCACATGGTGGGTGTTCTGCATTCGTCCCCCACATCTCAAAGATCCCTTGACCACTCTCTCCTTTTCTCCTTTCTCTGGGCCAGAGTCCAGGAGTGAGGCCTCTTTGGTCCTATAGGCCTCAAAAGCACTGTGCTCGGTCTGCAGTCAGATGGTTTGGTTTAGTTATTGCCAAACATGTTTGTCAGACATCATAGCTATGCAGTAGTATTGCCGACTGAGATGCGGTTACACAAACTGGATTCTTGTGAATTTCATCAAGTCGGCGTCTGTTATGCCTGTGTCAGGGAATTAGCTGTTGGAGCGCTTTTTGTTTGTTATTAAACTTGTTCTTATAATCTTGGAATTACTTTTTCTTATGATTTGTCTCCATTTCAGGGAAATTGGAGTATGGTGTTCCATTAAATATTAATATGCTGAGGAGGCTGGGAGTTGTCCTGAACTCTTTTTTTTTAACTTTTTTTTTTTTTTGAGTTGGAGTCTCACTCTGTCGCCCAGACTGGAGTGCAGTGGCCGCTCCCGGCCACCGCAGCCTCGACCTGCTAGGCTCCGGCGATCCTTCCGCCTCAGCCTTCCAAGTAGCCGGAATTACAGGCAGGTGCTACCATAGCCCAGCTGATTTTTTGATTTATTGTAGAGATGAGGTCTCGCTGCCCAGGCGGGTCTTGAACCCGCGGGCTCAGGCAATCCACTCACCTCAGCCTCCCAAAGGCGCGGGATTACAGGCTGAGCCACCGAGCCTGGCTTTTTTTTTTTTTAACTTTTAAAAAATTTTTATTGTAAAGATGTGGGGTACAATTCAGGGTTAGGTATACAAACATTGATCATGCAGGTACCCCTGTTAATGAAGTATGCCCCTCCCTCCCTGTCCTGAACTCTTACAGCTCCCTCACCGTACCACATACCTATATGATCTGTGTCTCCCAGGCATCCACTTGGCTACAGCCCCCTGCTTTTTCCTCCTGCCTCCAGTTTTGACTGCCCCTTCCCTCTCCTCACTTCTCCCAGAGTGATCTTTAGAAATACAATCCCAGCCGGGCTCAGTGGCTCAGCCTGTAATCTCACGCCCTGGGAGGCTCAGGCTGGATTGCCTGAGCCCGCAGGTTCGAGACCCTCCTGGGCAGGCGAGACCTCATCTCTACAATAAAGCAAAAACATTAGCCGGGCGTGGTAGCGTGCGCCTGTAGTTTAAGCTACTTGGAAGGCTGAAGCGGAAGGATCGATGGAGCCCAGCAGGTCGAGGCTGCGGTGGCCGGGAGCGGCCACTGCACTCCAGTCTGGGCAACAGTGAGACTCCAACTCAAAAAAAAAAAAAAAGAAGGATTGCCGGAGCCCAGCAGGCTGGCGCTGGGGTGGCCGTGAACATGCCACTGCACTCCATCCTGCGTGACAGAGTGAGACTCTGATGCAAAAAAAAAAGAAAGTCCTGCCCTTGGGTTAGAGTGTAGCTCCTCACCCAACACCCACCTTTCCCATTTACTGTTTGTGGCCTTTTCCAGCTGCCCTAAGTCTGGGAGCCCTGAGACCAGAATGCTCCTCCCACCATTCACCCAGACAACCTGGGTAGGGTCCCTCTGTATCACCAGGCTGAGGCCATTTGACAACCACTCCCCTGACTGACCATGAGTTATTTGGGGCTATGATCTGTCCCTTTCCATTTCTATGCCCTTGGCACCTGACAACCTGGCAGAGGAAGCCGCAAGAGTTTGTTGAACAAATGGATGGATGGGTGATGAATGAGCCCAGGAACTCACTGAGTCTAGGATCCTGCCAATCAGCCACGCAAGAGCCGTGGGATCGGCTTCCAGCACAGGCTAGAAATAAACCTCCCACCACGCCCACCCCATGGCCAATGCTAGGCTGCAGTAGTGATGTGTAGCAGGAGCTTTAACAGCTAGTGTGTGTATGTGTGCTGCCATATTTTTTCCTGTTGTGGTGGTCAAGAAACCTTGAATTAAGAGTTGGCCTCATGGGCCTGGATCCCAAGTGACTGTGACGAGCTGAACCTTTCTGCTGACCCATGCTGGACACAGCAAGTTTCAGTTGCAGTTGTTAGCACAGCATCACCTAGCCCGTCCTGATTGATATAGGGCCTTTGCCTCAACCCCTGACCACTGCTTGGTTTCAGCTTCCCCTCTGTCTCAGAGAGGAGCTATCATCTTCCTGGTACTCAAGCCAGAAACTTGAGTGTCATCCTTAACCTCCTCCTTCCCAGCCTCCCCTGGCCAGTCAACTAGTGTAGCCATGACACTGTCTCCTCAGGACACTCAGTCCCATCCTACTCCTGATCCCCACTGCCACCTGCTTAGGCTTGGCCATTGCCCCACACACCTGAGTCCTGCAACCCTGAAGCCATCTCCTGTCTGTCCACCTGAGTTTGCTCTGTGTCCCTTCCAGAGGACACTGGTCACATTTTAGGGATGTTAGCAGTTAACTGCTTGCTTCCCCCAATACGTGGTAAGCCGTGAAAAGGCAGGTTTGTGATGGTGTCCTCAGTACCCAGCACACTGTGGGTGTCATGGGAACTGATAGGCAGGAGAGGGGAGCCTGACCTAGTCCGTGAGTCAAGGGCCCTCTTCCTGAGCAAGTGGCTGGAGCTGTCATTTCCTGAAACTCATTGTGTAAACTGGATGTACTTGGGCTGTCTGACCACTGCCACTTGTTGCCTCCAGCCCTCCTGGGCAGTTCTTGGAGGAAACAGCACCTAGATCCCGTCACTGCACTGAGCTTCCAGTCTGTCACTGGGGATGGGCTACAAAGTTTTAAACAGTCCTCTGGAAGTGCAGAGAGGAGGACCTGCATGGAGACATGCTGTGGATAAATGCAATGTCTCTTCTAGATGCTGTTTATGCTGAAGGTTAGCGTGTCGATTTGTTTTGTTCTCAGAAAGGGATCTGACCCAGGGTTTCTGTTTTGTAATGGACATGTGGTTCTGTGTGGAGTCTAGGGGGTGACTGGGCTTGGCTACCGCTGAGGGTTTGCATTCAGCTTGCAATCACTGAGCCCCTCCAGCATCTTACAAAATTGTGTGACAGAAGTTTATTATGAATCCCTGGTTGCCAACTCTGAGGATGTGGTCAGACTTCCTTTATGTGGGATAACACTGACACTGATGAGCTTTACCTACCTAGGCAGCAATAAAGGTGATGTTTATATCATCAGGGTGACCCAAACGCAAGCAATAGAAACCCAACACTAGCCTGAGCAAAGAAGGCAGAAGTATTAATTTCATACCTGGGAAAACTGGCAGTGGAGTTTGGCTACCTAGTCACAGACAGCATCAACGGGACACACTCACGCATTTGACTCATCTCCCTGGTCATGCCTCCTCTTGACTGTGACACGCTTTCTCCATCCCTCGAGCAAGGCGCAGCTTCAGTCACAAACAGCTGCCACTTTGCTTTCTCCCCACCAATAACCCCAGAGCAGGCAATGACTCCTCTCGTTTGAGTATACTTGAATCCCAGGGAAGGCTCTGACTGGTCAGCCCTGGGTCATGTGCCCACCTATGGCTAGGAAGAAGGAGAAAGAGAGAGAGAGAGGGAGAGGTCCCAGAGGAAGAGAAGAGTGCTTTTACCAAAAGAGGGAGGAAAGAGTTAGCACCATGGCTCATGCCTGTAATTCCACACTTTGGGAGACAGAAGCAAGAGAATCGCCTGAGCCCAGGGGTTTGAGACCAGTCTGGGCAACTGTGTGAGACCTCATCTCTACAATAAATCAAAAATTAGCTGAGTGTTGGTGGCACACGCCTATGGTTCTAGCTACTTGGAAGGCTGAGGTGGAAAGATTGCCTGAGCCTAGTAGGTCGAGACTGCAGTGGCCATGACCATACCACTGCACTCCAGCCTGGGTGACAGAGTGAGACTTCTACTCAAAAAAAAAAGGAGGGAGGAGGAAAGGATGCTGAGCAGAGGAGCAGAGTAAAGCCATCAATGTCTGCCCATCTACCATTTGTTGAGTACTTACCTTCCAGGGCTGTGTTAAGCACCTTGAAGAAATGGGCCCAGAGAGGGCAGTAAACTCTTCCAGAGGCACACAGCTTTGAAGTAAGTGCCAGGGTTTGAACCCATGGTGTTGTTAAGACCCCTGTACAGCCGGGCTTGGCAGCTCAGCCTGTAGTCCCGCGCCTTTGGGAGGCTGAGGTGAGTGGATTGCCTGAGCCTACGGGTTCAAGACCCGCCTGGGCAGGTGAGACCTCATCTCTGCAATAAATCAAAAAATTAGCCAGGTATGGTAGCACGCCTGTAGTTCCAGCTACTTGGAAGGCTGAGGCTGAAGGATCGCCGGAGCCCAGCAGATCGAGGCTGCAGTGGCCAGGAGCATGCCACTGCCCTCCAGCCTGGGTGACAGAGCGAGACTCCAACTAAAAAAAATTTTAAAAAAAGACCCCTGTACTCCATTTTCTCTCACGTGAGGTCTTGCATCTGGTTCATAGCGGGGCTGGCACCTCTACCCAGGTCCTGACCCTACTGCCAGTTCCCTTTTCCTCAACCAAAGCTGCTTCTGTGAGGAAGCAGAGGGGTGGGATCCAGGTTCTCTGAAGTCACCAAGCATCCAAGGTTTGCTTTGGCCACGGCAGTGACAAGCTGGCATCTGTTCTGTGTACAGGGAACTACAGTCTCTCCAGCGTGCTGCCCAACGCCCCTGACATGGCACAGTTCAAGCAGGGAGTGAGGTCTGTTGCTGGAAAACTCTCCGTCTTTGCTAATGGAGTGGTGACTTCAATCCAGGTCAGTGGAACGGGATGGTACTCAGTATGGTATGATGGTGGGTCTGTTGTTTTGAAAATAAGATTTGATCTTCTCTGCAATTGCTGGAAAATTTGATTGTATATTATTTGATTTATATGTTTGCTGCAGTATAACCCAGGACATTATGAAAACCAGAAATCACAATTTTATATTTGTTTAGAATGTTCTAATTTATGACTCTAGGGGAATCATTATAGGAATTGTCATTATCATTATCTAATATTTTCCTAGATTGGAACAGAGATGTATTAAGAAGAAAATTAAAATTATCCATAATCCTACTTCACAGGAATAACTTCTGTTAATACATTGGTGTATTTTTAGTTCTAGATTTCTAAGCATATTTCTCTATACATACCTTTTTAAAATTAAAAAGAGATTATATTGTATACGTGGTTTTACATCCTGCTTTTCTCCTTGATGTTATGTTATGAGCATTTCCATGTAATTAAAATTTTGTCCAAAGCCACATTCTTTTTTTTTTTTTTGAGAGTTGGAGTCTCACTCTGTCACCCAGACTGGAGTGCAGTGGCCGCTCCCGGCCACCGCAGCCTCGACCTGCTGGGCTCCGGCGATCCTTCTGCCTCAGCCTTCCAAGTAGCCGGAATTACAGGCATGCGCTACCACGCCCGGCTGATTTTTTGATTTATTGTAGAGATGAGGTCTCGCTGCCCAGGCGGGTCTCGAACCCGCGGGCTCAGGCAATCCACTCACCTCAGCCTCTCAAAGGCGCGGGATTACAGGCTGAGCCACCGAGCCCGGCTTTCTTTTCTTTTTTTAGTCAGTCTCACTCTGTCACCAGGCTGGAGTGCAGTGGCAGGCTGATGGCCACTGCAGCCACGACCTGCTGGGCTCAGGTGATCCTTCCACCTCAGCCTTCCAAGAATCTGGAACTACAGGCGTGCACAACCACACCCAGCTACTTTATTTTAGAGATGAGGTCTCGCCCTGTTGCCCAGACTGGTCTCGAACCTGTGGACTCAGGCAGTCCTCTCACCTCTGCCTTCAAAAGTGCTGGAATTACAGGCATGAGCCTCTGTGCCCGGCTAAGCCACATTCTATTGAGTGAAAATACATATAATTTATTTATCTATTCTCCAAGTTGAGTATTTAGATTGTATTTCAATCTTTTAAATAAGGCAAGGATGAACATCCTTTTATATAACAGTTAAGGCTATCTCTTGGTGATATGCAAGCTTGTTTCCTGCACCTTCTAGTTTATGTCAAGCTATTGAAGGATTCTGTTACTAATGGAAATCATGAGGTCGTATGTGGTGGCTCCCACCTGTAATTCCAGTAGTTTGGGAAGTTGAGGCAGGAGAATCGCTTGAGGCCAGGAGTTCAAGACCAAAGCAACATAATGAGACCCTGTCTCTACAAAGAAAATAATAAAAATAGGCCAGGCACGGTGGCTCAAGCCTGTAATCTCAGCACTTTGGGAGGCCGAGGTGAGAGGATTGCCTGAGCTCAGCTGGTTTGAGACCAGCCTGGGCAACTTGGTGAGACCTCATCTCAACAATAAATCAAAAAACAAGTCAAATGTGGTAGCGTGCACCTATAATTCCTGCTTCTTGGAAGGCTAAGGCGGAAAGATCACCTGAGCCCCAGCAAGTTGAGGCTACGGTGGCCGTGAGTTTGCCACTGCACTCCAGCCTAGGCAATAGAGTGAGACTCCAATTCACTAATAAATAAATAGATAAGCCGGGCTCGGTGGCTCAGCCTGTAATCCCGCGCTTTGGGAGGCTGAGGTGAGTGGATTGCCTGAGCTCGCGGATTCGAGACCCGCCTGGGCAACTTGGCAAGACCTCATCTCTACAGTAAAATAAAAAAATCAGCCGGGCATGGTAGCGCGTGCCTGTAATTCCGGCTACTCGGAAGGCTGAGGTGGAAGAATTGCCGGAGCCCAGCAGGTTGAGGCTGCGGTGGCCAGGAGTGGCCACTTCACTCCAGTCTGGGCAACAGAGTGAGACTCCAACTCAAAATAAATAAATAAATAAATAGATAAACCCATGACTCAAGGGAGTAGAACCCACCTGACGTGGACTCTGCTGCCTCTGAACGAAATTCCCCTTCCCCAGGCAGGCACTGCTCTGGCTGTGGATCAGGAAGACATGGAGATGCTTCCTGCTTTGGAGAGTTCCCTCTGCTCTGAGACTCTGTATGCTGTTTTCACTGCTATTAATAGCACAGTCTTCCCTCTCGTTGGCCCTGTTGTTAAAATTCAGAGCTCTTTCATGTCCCATGGACCAGCTGAGCCTACTTAGTTCTTGAAGTAGGCAACATCCCTATTTTATAGATGATATCCCTGTATTAGAGATCACTCCCTTTTTATAGCCCCATTTTACAGGTGAAGAAATGGAACATAGAGAGGTTAAGTTACTTCTGCAAGATCACCAGTTGAAGCAACATTTCACGGTTTCAGACTGCAGATGTGTTCTGTCTTCCCCATCACGCTTGCTTCCCAGAGGGCTCAGCATGCAGCCTTTGGTCTACTGAGCATCCTCAGCTAGCCCAGATCCACTCCCTGCCTCAATCCTGGGATAGTGGCCTTAGATGTGAGGCAGGATGTGAATCCAGTTGGCTTCCAAAGCCCACACACCCGGGAGGCTGCAGTGAGGCCTGTGTCCAGATACCTGCCTCCTTGGAGGCAGTGTTCATATCTGTTGCCAGATACTTGGTGCTCTGTGTCATTGCAGTGTCTGTTTTGGTGACACTGAACATTCCGTGTGCGGAAATGAGGAGTCGATGCTGAATGTTCATTATCTTGTTTTGTTCTCGCTTTAGGATCGCTATGGCTCTTAGCATTGATGTCATGATATGTGTTTCCTGGAGAAATTCCTTTTTAAGTGAACCAGTAACCACATCACAGGCTGCAATGAAGACCAGACAATTTTGCAGATTGTTTGCTACTTTTTCACATGGTATACATACATTTCTGATCTTTAATATTCCTTCCAAGAAGTTCTTTTTGCTGTAGTAGAGACTTTCTTGTTGCTTCCGTGTCGCGTTGCTTCCTGTACACGCCCTGCTTTTGTTATACTTTGCATACCTTGCTCTGTTTCCTGGACTCTCCATTTCCCACAGCAAAGGGCCTGAAGATACCGGCTCCTCAGATCTACTGAGAGCCTTCTTCTGGGGGAGGAGGCGTGATCTCCATGCGACACATGGCTGAGGGCTACCAGAAGGGGCTGATGCTAGATGGGCCTGCAGAAACAACATCCACAGCACACACACTTACAAAAAGGGAGCAAAGACTAAAGACAAAAGACCAAAAGTGACACTGTCTAATCTGACAGACTGCTTCACCTACATGTCTACATATTAAGGTGATTTCAAAGCAATTTTTTAAATCATCTAGCCATTTGTAAATTATTTTGTATGACCTATAAATTTTAAAATATTTTCCAGTGAGAGCTTTTAACAAGCCTAACCTTCCACATTGCCAAGGGAATTAATTTTAACTGTTGACAAGGTGTTGCTGTTTGAATTCATGAGAAATGTAAGATGAGAACTCCCTAAGTGTGTTTCTAAATCGATAAAGTGTACAGAATTAAAATTGAATAAGGTAAGAAGATACAGCTACAGAAATAGTTCCACTTATGGGAAAACAGTTATTGTAATTGGGTAGTTTTGTTAATATTTTTTAATCCTGGTTTGCAAAAAATTACAGAATGTGTATAAATGAATAAAGAAAAATTATTTGGCTGTGTTTTAGACAGCATTAGAATATATTGTTAAGCACAGTAAAGTATATTTGAAATTTGATGAACCAAAAATGTGGTTTTGAATGAATATTTTGTGAATCTTTCTTAAAAGCTCAAGTTTGTAGACTTCTAAATACAATAAACAGTTGCAGCAGATTGCATGGCCTACATTTTTTTATGAAAGCTCTTTTAGGCTGGGCTCAGCGGCTCAGCCTGTAATCCCAGCCCTTTGGGAGGCCGAGGCGAGTAGATTGCCTGAGCCCACAGGTTTGAGACCAGCCTGGGCAACTTGGCAAGACCTCGTCTCTACAATTAAAAAAAAAAAAAATTTAGCTGGGTGTGGTAGCGCACGCGTGTGGTTCCAGCTACTTGGAAGGCTGAGGTGGAAGGACTGCCAGAGACCGACAGGTCGACACTGAAGTGGTGGTGAGTGTGCCACGGCCCTCTAGGCTGGGCATCAGAGTGAAATTCCAACAACAACAACAAAAAAAACCCTTTTGTAATAAATCCATTGTAAATCAGGGCTCATGGTATAACACTGATGTGCATTTGAATAATAATGTAATTCCAGATGGATCTTTTTGTTTTTTGTTTTTTTTTTGAGTCAGAGTCTCACTCTGTCACCCAGGCTGGAGTGCAGTGGCACTCTCACAGGCACTGCAGCCTCAACCTACTGGGCTTAGGTGATCCTTCCACCTCAGCCTTCCAAGTAGCTGAAACTACAGGCACATGCCACCATGCCCGGCTAATTTTTAGTACATTGTAGAGATGAGGTCTCACTAGGTTGCCCAGGCTGATCTCGAACATGTGGGCTTAGGCAGTCCTCTCACCTCGGCCTCCCAAAGTGCTGGGGTTATAGGTGTGAGCCACCGCACCTGGCCCTGGATCTGTTTTGTTTTGTTTGTTTGTTTTTGAGTTGGAGTCTCGCTCTGTCACCCAGACTGGAGTGCAGTGGCCACTCCCGGCCACCGCAACCTTGATCTGCTGGGCTCCGGTGATCCTTCCGCCTCAGCCTTCTGAGTAGCCAGAATTACAGGCGCACGCTATGGATCTGTTTTTAATGTGTGTTTCAGACCTAATGCGCAGTTGCTGTGAACTGGGATATTGTTCATAGCTTAGTAACAAAGTGGAGTGTCCTTGTTGAAAGTGCGTTGTGTTGGCCGGGCGCAGTGGCTCAAGCCTATAATCACAGCACTTTGGGAAGCGGAGACGAGAGGACTGCCTGAGCCCACAGGTTCAAGACCATCCTGGGCAACATGGTGAGACCTTGTCTCTACAATAGATCAAAAAATTAGCTGGGCGTGGTAGCACGTGCCTGTAGTTCCAGCTATTTGGAAGGCTGAGGCAGAAGGATCGCCTGAGCCCAGCCGTCGAGGCTGCGGTGGCGGTGAGCCATGCCACTGCACTCCAGTCTGGGTGACAGAGTTAAACTCCAGCTCAGAAAAAAAGAAAAAAGGCCGGGCTCGGTGGCTCAGCCTGTAATCCCACACCTTGGGAGGCCGAGGTGAGTGAATTGCCTGAGCCCACGGGTTCAAGCTGGAACTACAGGCATGCACTACCACACACGACTAATTTTTTTTTTGAGTTGTCTTCTCACTCTGTCACCCAGACTGGAGTGCGGTGGCCGCTCCCAGCCACCGCAGCCTCAACCTGCTGGGTTCCGGCAATCCTTCCGCCTCAGCCTTCTGAGTAGCCGGAATTACAGGCATCCACTACCACGCCCGGCTGATTTTTTGACTTATTGTAGAGATGAGGTCTCGCCAAGTTGCCCAGGCGGGTCTCGAACCCGCGGGTTCAGGCAATCCACTCACCTCAGCCTCCCAAAGCGTGGGATTACAGGCTGAGCCACCGAGCCCGGCTTTCATTTTGTTTAACATCCCTTTCTCTGTCCCCGCTGTGCCTCTAACATCCATGAACATCCAGTGCCACGAAAAGCAGGTGGCTCAGGTGGGCGGGCAAATAACAGCCTAACGGGTGTGTGTCTTGGGGCAGGATGAGAACACCATCTTTGGGTTCTGGGTCTGCCACTGGGACTGGAGTGACCCTGACCTCCTAGGGTCCCTCCCTAAGGACCCAGCCCTGCTCCCGAGATGCTGCTGCACTTGAGATGGGGCTGACTCTCTGCACTAGCCCCAATGTCCTGCTCCCAGCAGTTACGCAGGCTCGGAGCCTGTTGCTTGCACTGTGTCCTGGGATCAATTTACATGGGGCCACGTGTGTTCTCCTGCCTTCCACTCCCGTCCCTGGCCTTCTGTTTGTTTTTCTTATCATTCTGCTTGCCTAGGTCCTTTGTCTCGCCTAAAACACAAGCATAGTGGAGGGGACACCAGCTATGGGCCTGACAAGAGAGTTTGATGTAAAGGGTCCCTCCTCGGGCTTCGCTACCCGGTGCCTGTGCTGGTCCCACCAAGGCAACCAGAGCCCGACTGAGAACACACCTGCACCCTGAGCTCTGGGGGCCCTACCCCCCCTGCACTAGACATGACCTCTCTCCCAGCCTCCGGTTTCTCTCTCCCATGCCATGGCCTTCCTCCTTGTCATGTCGCTAGTTTCGCTTGCCTGCACCACACTGCCCTGCTTGGGAAGGCCCCTGTTTGTACCCCAGGTTCAATTTGAGTGCGAGTCATCACTGTCCAGCCATTTGCATCCAGCTTTGGAGGTGCCTCTGGGGACACTTCTCCCTCAAATGGGCCTCTGCAACTCCACACATCCAGGCTGCCTCCTCCCTCACCTCTTTGCCTCCCCACAACCTGTTTCTCCCACGATTCCCTGCCCAGCCCCTGCCAAGCTGCCCAGGTCACCCTGCCACTGCCCCAGATCCTCCTCCAGAGTGTCGTCAGGCCCACAATCTCCACATGATTCTACCACCACCTCTTGGGCTGGGGGGACTCTGTCACCCAAGGTTCCCTTCCTCCAGCCAAGGGCTCCCTACAGGGAGCGTGGCCTGAAAACAACACTCTCGACTCTTGTCTCTCTCCGCCCTCACCTCCAGTGGCTCTTCACATCAAGTCCTGAACTCCTCAGAGCAGCCGCAATCCCTGAGGGTCTCCTGCCCACCCTGCCACCCATGGCTCCAGGCCTTTCCTAGCGCCTCTGCTGGGAGGAGCCGGTTCTGAAGGTGAACAGACTCCTGGGCCATGACGGGCGCCCCACTTCATCCCTCAAGTGGAGAAGAAGGCAGTGTCCGTACCCCACCTGCAGGAGTCTTGGAGTCACTGGAATGTAGGGGCTCTCGGGGTGCCCGGCATGCCGTGGGCATGCCACCATGGCCCACAGGTGGATGGACATCATCAGCCCTCCATGGAGAAAGTGCTGACAGTGTGCCTGTGACATGCTCAAGTCACAGTCTGGTAAGAAGCAGGGGAGGAGGGCACCAGATTCATGCACCCATTCGCGCATTCAAGCTCTCCCTCACGTACCTGTCACCAGCATCCACTGCCCGGCAGGCTCTCGTGGCTCTCCCCAACCCCAAGTGGAGATCCCACCCAGACCTCTGTCCTGCCACTGCCAGGTCCCTCAGGTTTTGGAAGGGCAGGTCTGACAGGATCGAGCATGGCCTCCATGCCCCCTTCTAGCTGCAAGCCCAAGGGTGGTTGGAGATGGCCCAGTTCCTGCTGAGTGGGCTTCCTTTCTGGAGGCTTTGGGAACCAGTCCATTTCCAAGTGCATTCAGGTTGGTGGTGGAATCTGGTTCCTGCGGTTGGAAGACTGAATCCCCTTCCCTTGCTGGCTGTCAGCCTGTCTCTGGCCTTACAGGTGGGCCATTCCTCTCCAAGTTGACAGTGGAACATGGAATCCTGCTCACGCTTGGAAGGTCTCAGCTTCCCCTTCAGCCCTGTCTCTCTTCTTCCACCAGAGAAAGTCCCTCTCTGCTTTTTGTGTGTGTGTGTGTGTTGGAGTCTTACTCTGTCGCCCAGATTGGAGTGCCGTGGCATACTCCAAGTGGGTCTCAAAGTCGCAGGCTCCCAAAGAACTGGGATTACAGACTGAGCCACCGAGCCCAGCCCCTCTCTGCTTTTAAGGGCTCACGTGACTACACTATCCAGATAACCTAGGATAATCTCCCTTTCTACTTTAAGGTTCATAAACTTAATTATATTGGCAACTTTCCTTTTGTCTTATAGCATAACATCTCAGTTTCCAGGGATTAGGGCATGAACATCTTCCAGGGCTATTCCATTCCACATGACCCTTGGTCTTCCCCTTCAACAACTCTCTTTTTTTTTTTTTTGAGTTGGAGTCTCACTCGGTAGCCCAGACTGGAGTGCAGTGGCCGCTCCCGGCCACCGCAGCCTCGACCTGCTGGGCTCCGGTGATCCTTCCGCCTCAGCCTTCCGAGTAGCCGGAATTACAGGCATGCGCTACCACACCCGGCTGATTTTTTGATTTATTGTAGAGATGAGGTCTCGCTGCCCAGGCGGGTCTCGAACCTGCGGGCTCAGGCAATCCACTCATCTCAGCCTCCCAAAGGCATGGGATTACAGGCTGAGCCACTGAGCCCGGCTTCAACGACCCTCTTAACAGGGCCTTGAAACATCCTTCTCTTATAACCTAAGCAACCCAAGAGAAAAAGCCCAAAGATATTGACATCAGCAATTTCCTTAGCAACGCAGTCCAATTGGTCTACCTTACAGTGAGTCCCATGCAGATAAGCCCCACACATGGGCACAAAGTGACAAAGTTGTTGTTTGGTGCCTCTCTGTTAAATATGAACACACACACTTCCTGGGCACCATAGGGAGATTGCATCTCTACAAAAAAATCAAGAATCAAAGCCGGGCTCAGTGGCTCAGCCTGTAATCCCGCGCCTTTGGGAGGCTGAGGTGAGTGGATTGCCTGAGCCCGCGGGTTCGAGACCCGCCTGGGCAGCGAGACCTCATCTCTACAATAAAATCAAAAAATCAGCCGGGCGTGGTAGCACATGCCTGTAATTCCAGCTACTCGGAAGGCTGAGGCGGAAGGATCACCGGAGCCCAGCAGGTCGAGGCTGTGGTGGCTGGGAGTGGCCACTGCACTCCAGTCTGGGCGACAGAGTGAGACTCCAACTCAAAAAAAAAAAAAAATCAAGAAACAAGTCGGGCATGGAGGCAGCAAGGGTGGGGAGGTAGAGCTGAAGCAGGAGGATTGCCTGAGCCCACGAGGTGGAGGCTGTGGTGAGCTATGATGGTGCCACTGTACTCCAGTCTGGGCAACACGGTGAGATCCCAACTCAAATAACAAAAACAAGTCGGGCTCGGTGGCTCAGCCTGTAATCCCCGCACTTTGGGAGGCTGAGGTGAGTGGATTGCCTGAGCCCGCGGGTTCGAAACCCGCCTGGGCAACTTGGTGAGACCTCATCTCTACAATAAATCAAAAATTCGCCGGGCGTGGTAGCGCGCACCTGTAGTTCCAGCTACTTGGAAGGCTGAGGCGGAAGGATCGCTGGAGCCCAGCAGGCGAGGCTGCGGTGACCGGGAGCGGCCACTGTACTCCAGTCTGGGCGACAGAGTGAGACTCCAACTCAAAAAAAAAAAAAAACTCCTTGTTCTCTTATAAATGGGAGCTAAACTAAGGATCTGAAAGACATAGTGAATAGTTTAATGGACACTGGAGACTCAGAGGAGGGAGGGAAGGGGAAGAGAAACCAAAAAAAATCACCTATTAGGTACAAAGTGCATAGGTGGGAGTGGTGGGCACTCTTTTTGGAGTTAGAGTCTCACTCTGTTACCCAGGCTGGAGGGTAGTGGCATGCTCACGGCCACCACAGCCTCGACCTGCTGGGCTCAGGTGATCCTTTCTCCTTGGCCTTCCAAGTAGCTGGAACCACAGGCATGTGCCACCATGCCTGGCTGTTTTTTTTTTTTATTATTTGTTGTAAAGACGAGGTCTCGCCGTGTTGCTCAAACTGGACTCAAGCCCCTGAGCTCAGGTAATCCTCTCGCTTCCACATCCCAAAGTGCTGGGATTACAGGTATGAGCCACTGCACCAGGCCATTTTTTAAAACATTTTAAAACAAGCCAGGCTCAGTGGCTCATGCCTGTAATTCCAGCACTTTGGGAGGTCAAGGCGAGAGGACTGCCTGTGGCCAGGAGTTTGAGAACAAACTTGGTAACATGGCCAGACCTCATATTTATGGGAAAAAAAGAAAGCCTGTAGACCCAGATACTTGGAAGGCTGAGGCAGAAGGATTGCCTGAGACCAGCAGGTCGAGGATGCAGTAGCCATGACTGTGCCACTGCACTCCAGCCTGGGTGAGAGAGTGAGACTCTGACTCAAAAAAAACTTATAATTACAATCTTTAGAAAGATAGGAAAATATATTGCACCTATTAAACAAGAACTGGGCATATAGAATGAGAGAAAAAGCTCTTGAAATGAACTCATGGAAATTAAAAATATAGCAGTACAAAATAAAGTCAAGTTGAGAAGAAGGGTAGAAAAATATGACAGAATTTCCCAGAAAGCAGAACAAAAAGAGATGAAAACTAAGAGACAAAAGCAACTAGAAAACAAAAATAGTGACTGTAACTGCTGAATAATTGGGGTTCAGAAAGAGAGAACAGAAAGAATAGAGGGAAGGAAGTCATCTAACAACTAATTCAAGAAAATTTTGGCCAGGCATGATGCTCACATCTGTAATCCCAGCACTTTGGGAAGCCAAGCAGGGAGGATTGCTTGAGCCTAGCGGTTGGAAACCAACCTGGGCAACATAGTAAGACCCCATCTCTACAAAAAAGAAAAAGGAAAGAAAATTTCCTAGAAGTGAAGATTGTGAGTTTCTGGGTTGAAAGGGCAAAGTGGGGCTTGGGGCCACAAATGGAAGGTACGACATTGCGAAATTTCCAAACACTGAAGACAAGGACAAGCCAGAGAGGAGAAAAATCAGGTTTTACACTAAGGACCGGAAATTAGAATGGTTCTGGCCTCTCAACAGCCATGCTGGAGGTGGGAAGACACTGGAGCCAGGACTTCAAAATTCTAACAGAAAATGATTTCCACCCCAGAATTCTGTGCTCTGCAGAAGGATCCATGAAGTGTGAGACTGAAGACATTTGGTTGCCTGAGCTCTCAGTGATTAACCTCCTGAGCTCTTTTTACAAGAAGGCTGTGGAGGGTGGGCTCCAGCAAAATAAGGGACCAGGCCATGAAGAGAAGATGGGGACCCAACCCAGAGGAGACAGTGGACACCGGGTGACGGGGACCAGGGCGCCAGACCACGGAGGAGGTCAGGAGGTGGAGGAGAGTGCCGTGGTGACGTCAGGACAGGCGGCACAAAGGCCAAGCAGAGGTGGCCCGGAGACATGGTGATCCCTAGGGAGACCTGGGAACCGAGGTGGTGGGTGGCTCAGTGTGGATCACACCCGCACAAACACCGAGTGATCCACAAGATGATACCGGGTGGGGCGAGCTGGGGGTTCTCTGTGCGAGAGAGAATTCAACCCTTCATCTCCAGGCTAGGGGCAGGAGACACCAACACAGAAGACTCGAAGTATCCGTCTAAGCACATTGTAGAAAGACATGGAGGCAAATATGAAAAGAATAACCTGTGACATTGACACAGGAACAAAAAACACAAGGGGACACAGCCTGGCGGAGACAAGTCACAGGTGGGAGAGACACATACGCCACGTGCATCCTCAAGCCACCAGCATGTGTCGTTGGTTGACAGAGAGCTGGGATCAGAGGAGACCTCGGACATGGATCCCACTCGGGAGGGGCTGTGTCTTTTAGGGGTGCACAGGGAGGGCGCCCTCAGCTCCACCTGGGGCGTGGGTGAGATGGAGGAGGGGCTCTCCAGGGGAAGGAGAAAGGAAAATCTGACCTAGAGACAGCAGGAGCCAGACTTGAGCAGACCCGTTCGGTAAAGGGGGAATTGAGGAGGTGCAAGGGTGGCAGTGGAGAGGACGTCTGGGCAGTGGGGCCGATGCTGTCTCTCCGCTGGCCAGGACGGCCCATGCCAGCTCTCGGTCCCATGGGCAGTTCCCTCCAGGCTCTGGGGTACTGAGAAATGACAGGCAGAAGATGAAGGCGTTAGAAACAGAGGGCACTTCATGTGGGGTCAGAGAAGGCCTTTCTCTTTTTTTTGAGTCAAAGATTCACTGTTGCCCAGGCTGGAGTACAGAGGCACGCTTACGGCCACCACAGCCTCCTCAACCTGCTGGAATCAGGCGACCTTTCCACTTCAGCCTTCCAAGTAGCTAGAACCGGCCGGGCGCAGTGGCTCAAGCCTGTAATCCCAGCTCTTTGGGAGGCCGAGGCAAGTGGATTGCCTGAGTCCGCGGGTTTGAGACCAGCCCGGGGAACTTGGCGAGACCTCATCTTCTCTACAATAAATCAAAAGTTAGCCGGGCATGGTAGCGCACGCCTGTAGTTCCGGCTACTTGGAAGGCTGAGACGGAAGGATCATCTGAGCCCAGCAGGTCGACGCTGGAGTGACCGTTTTTGTTTTGTTTTGTTTTGTTTTTGAGTTGGAGTCTCACTCTGTCGCCCACACTGGAGTGCAGTGGCCGCTCCCGGCCACCGCAGCCTCGACCTGCTGGGCTCCGGCGATCCTTCCGCCTCAGCCTTCCAAGTAGCTGGAACTACAGGCGCGCGCTACCACGCCCGGCGAATTTTTTATTTATTGTAGAGATGAGGTTTCGCCAAGTTGGCCAGGCGTGTCTCGAACCCGCGGACTCAGGCAATCCACTCACCTCAGCCTCCCAAAGGCACAGGATTACAGGCTGAGCCACCGAGCCTGGCTGGGAATATTGTTATACAGCCGGCTATGTGATCCCTCCAGGAAAAACAACGTTCTGTTAGTAAAGAATGGGGAACAGGTGTCAGGCATGCAGCTCCCAGCCTCTGCCATAGGCGTCGATCACTATGTATTCAGCATTGTGTTTCACCTTCACGGTGACCCTGAGGAAGCAGAGTTGGTATTTCCATCTTTTTTTTTTTTTTGAGTTGGAGTCTCACTCTGTCGCCCAGACTGGAGTGCAGTGGCCGCTCCCAGTCACCGCAACCTCAACCTGCTGAACTCCGGCGATCCTTCCACCTCAGCCTTCCAAGTAGCTGGAACAACAGGTGCGCGCTACCACACCCGGCTAATTTTTTGATTTATTGTAGAGATGAGGTCTCGCCAAGTTGCCCAGGTGGGTCTTGAACCCGCGGGCTCAGGCAACCCACTCACCTCAGCCTCCCAAAGGCGCGGGATTACAGGCTGAGCCACCGAGCCCGGCTGGTATTTCCATTTTATAGATGAGGAAACTGAAGTTCCCTGCAACTGAGGAGCGTGCTCGTAGTCACGCAGATGACTCCAGACCTGGAGCCTCCTGGTGTTTCCCTGGTCTCCTCCAGGGCTGGGACTGAGGTGCTGACTCTGGCCACATTCCTTGCAGCCTCTGCCCAGAATTCCACCCCCCATGAGACCAGGACAAGTGGCTGTTGGGATGATTGAGCACAGGGTTTGACGCAGCCACTCTGAAAAGCCTGGTCTGAGCCGGGCTTGGTGGCTCAGCCTGTAATCCCGCGCCTTTGGGAGGCTGAGGTGAGTGGATTGTCTGAGCCCGTGGGTTCGAGACCTGCCTGGGCAACTTGGCGAGACCTCATCTCTACAACAAATCAAAAAATTAGCCAGGCATGGTAGCGCACGCCTGTAGTTCCAGCTACTTGGAAGGCTGAGGCGGAAGGATCGCCGGAGCCCAGCAGGCGAGGCTGCGGTGGCCGGAAGTGGCCACTGCACTCCAGTCTGGGCGACAGAGTGAGACTCCAACTCAAAAAAAAAAAAAAGCCTGGTCTGGTCAGCTCTGATCCACTTCCTCTGGGTCTACCTTCCACCTGGAATGTTTTCTTCACATTTCCTGCAGGCTGGGAGGGATCTGAGAACCACCCTCCCCCATCCACATTTCAGGAACCAGACAGGAAAAGGCCTATGGAACCAAGAGCAGCCCAGGTCTCCTAGCTTTCCCTGGGGAAACCTGTTTCTGGGTAGCTGGGTTCTCAGGACCAGATTATATTGGGGTGGGTATGAAATGCAGGAGAGGAGCTGGGCGTGGTGGTTCACACCTATAATCCCAGCACTTTGGGAAGCTGAGGCAGGAGGATCACTTGAGCCTAGGAGTTCAAGACCAGCCTGGGCAACATAGTGAGACCTTGTCTCTAAAAAAAAAAAAAAAGTAAAATTAGCTGGGTGTGGTGGTGTGTGGCTGTAGTCCCAGCTACTCGGGAGACAGGCTGGAGGATCGCTTGAGCCCAGGAGTTCAAGGCTGCAGTGAGCCATGACCATGCCACTGCACTCCAGCTTGGGTGACAGAGTGAGCTCCCAACTCGGAAGGAAGGAAGGAAGAATGGAAGGAAGGGAAAAAAACACCAAATCCTTTTGTGACTTTTTTTTTGCTTTTGAGTTGGAGTCTCACTCTGAGAGACCCAAGAGATTCAAAAAAACTCTAAGAGAACTATTACTATATGAATTCCTACCCCACGTTCACTGTATTTGTTTGCAGTGTTTGTACTTAGAACTTTGTTAAGTTTAATTTTTGTTTGTCTCATAAAATAACCAATAGCTTCCGCAACTGCTGCTAGCAGTGTGTGAATGTTAAGCAATAAGCCCCTCCCGGACATTCCTTTGCTTAAGATAACAGTAGGCTGGTGGCATCAGCCACCCCCCCTCAAACCTCCTGCCTGCTTGCTAAACCTAGCCTATCTGACATTCCACTCTGCAGTTCCCTGTCAATCACAGGTAGCTGAGCTACAGCCTGCGCAGACCAGAAAATAAAACCTACCAATCCGAAGTGGCCCCGTACTCATTAGGAGAAATTACCCAATCATGTAAAAACAAGTTTAAAGTTCTTTCCCCTCCCTCTGTAATGGTGCATAAAAACTGCTTGCTATACTGAATCGGGGCTCTCTCGTCCCTGAAGTCGCTGTGTCGGCTTCATACGTCAGCCCAGACTCAAGCCTGAATAAAGACCCTCGTGTGTTTGCATCAGAGCTGGCTCTTTGTGGTCTCTCGGATTTAAATCTCGGGTTTAACAACTCTTTGTCACCCAGACTGGAGTGCAGTGGCATGCTCATGGCCTCCACAGCCTGGACCTGCTGTGCTCAGGCGATCCTTCCGCCTCAGCCTTCCAAGTAGCTGGAACTATAGACACCAGCCACCACATCCGATTAGTTTTTGTGACTTATTGTAGAGATGAGTTCTCACCAAGTTGCCCAGGCTATTCTCGAACCTGCAGGTTCAGGCAATCCTCTCGCCTCGGCCCCCAAAGTGCTGGGATTGCGGGCTGAGCCACCGTGCCCGGTCCTGTCTGTGACTTAAATTTCACAAACGCACAATGTGAGATGGAGCCCATGGATTCCCATACTGTCTCCACATTTTTTTTTTTTTTGAGTTGGAGTCTCACTCCGCCACCCAGATTGGAGTGCAGTGGCTGCTTCCGGCCACCGCAGCCTCGACCTGCTGGGCTCCGGCGATCCTTCCGCCTCAGCCTTCCAAGTAGCTGGAACTATAGGCACACGCTACCACGCCCGGCTCATTTTTTGATTTATTGTAGAGATGAGGTCTCGCCAAGTTGCCCAGGCGGGTCTCGAACCCGCGGGCTCAGGCAATCCACTCACCTCAGCCTCCCAAAGGCACGGGATTACAGGCTGAGCCACCGAGCCCGGCTTTGTCCCCACATTCTTCTTTTTTTTTTTGAGTCGAAGTCTCACTCTGTCACCCAGACTGGAGTGCAGTGGTCACTCCCGGCCACCGCAGCCTCGACCAGGTGGGCTCTGGCGATCCTTCCGCCTTAGCCTTCCAATTAGCCAGAATTACAGGCATACGCTACCACGCCCGGCTGATTTTTTTGATTTATTGTAGAGATGAGGTCTCACTGCCCAGGCGGGTCTCGAACCTGCGGGCTCACGCAATCCACTCACCTCAGCCTCGCAAAGCACTGGGATTACAGGCTGAGCCACCAAGCTTGGCTCGTCCCCCCCATTCTTAATAACCAAGACATGCTCAGGGTGGGATGAGCCCAAAGACTACCCAATCAGCTCTCCTGGCTGATGTATTTCCATGTCATTTGCACATTAGAGGCTACATGTGTTACATTTGCATTTTCTTTGTTATTCCGGTATTGCATTTTATCCCCAAACTCAAAGCTGGAACACATGGCCCTAAGTGACTCACAAAGGCATCAAGAATCCCACAAATTGGAATGATGTTGTAAATACAAATATGCAAATACCAGAGGAGATCTGGCACATCCGGGCCAGGAAATCCACAGATGCAACAGGAAGCAGCCAGCAGGGAGGACAACAGCCAGGAGGCGACAGCGA